>JAQIXN010000430.1:0-39372 GCA_034698145.1 Proisotoma minuta
TATTATGAAACTGACAATTTATAATAATTACTAATTAAATTACTTAATAAAAGATGAGACTTGACTTGAGACTGAAGATAGCCATAATGGGACACTTTTAAGGTCAAGTGGGACATCATTTGGACAGGTGGGACAAGACTAAATGCAGGTGGGACAAGACTAAACACAAGTGGGACAAGATTAACTGCAGGTGGGACAAGACTAAACACAAGTGGGACAAGATTAACTGCAGGTGGGACAAGACTAAATGCAGGTGGGACAAGATTAACACAAGTGGGACATCAAATAAGTCAGGTGGGACGCCGAATAGGTCAGGTGGGACGCCCAATTAGTCAGGTGGGACAAGTTGAGACATCACATATGACGATTAGACATGATTGTAGACTGGTAGGACGCATAAAAAGTTAGATGGGACAAACTTTAAAGTAGGTGGGACATGATGTAAAACTTCAATATGAATTTTCCTTAAAAGAGACTCAAAACAAAACACATTTCCAACACAAGCACACAAATCAAAATAGATTTGGATTAGTCGTATCAAACTATCAAACATGAAATCGAAAAGCAAACACACTTGAGCGATTTCACTTATATTCTTCTCATGTTGACACTTTGGCTGTGCTTCTTTCTCTTTTCTCGCTGGTAAAAGTGCATGTTAAAATCTAAATCCATCTTGTTGACATGATACGAATTTGAGTGACGGGCATTTCTTTCCTTAACCCCTCGGTAATGTGACCAGTCATATGAATGACTCATTAAGAGATGACAGCAAAAGTGGTTGAGAAAAAGTTGAGGAATTTGAACCAATGCAATACAACTAACGAATGTTCTGCACTTATATTTGGTCAGAAAGCTTGTCATGGTTGTATAAGAGGGGAGGGAAGACGAGCATAATGGTCATTAGAGCGAGATAATTCTTCCATTTGACCATCTTGCGTCAAAGCTTCAAAAATTACTTTATGGCAGACTTGACACAAGTTATAGAACTCTTCGTCGTCGTCTTCTTCTAATAATTGATATCTTCTCCTAGAAATAAATCAACCAAGCCGACTGCATAAAGTAACTACGGACTGAATAGTAAATAATTTAGCTTTTTGAGATTTTAAGAAACAAATCAACGCAATTTGTGAACTTTCTCCGAGTTTTCTCCACAACGTTTGTGGAATATGAAACCACTTAATAAAACTTGAACTTGTTAGCACGTACGAAAACTCTACTCTTCAGCGACTTTTTGGCTAATTCAAGAAATCTACTTTACTTTCTCCAAGTCGAAATGAATTGTTCTCCACGGAATTCTCAATTTACCCTCTCTCTTTCGCCATCATTAGATTAGATTGAAAATTTTGGCTACCCAGTCACTCACCACCGTTATATTATAAAAATTGGCGTTGCTTATGTGAACCTGACCCAAGCTATTAAAACCCACCCAGTGGACTTTTTTCTTTCTCAACTTTCTCCAACTTTTTCATCCTATGTACCAAATCAGTATCTGTTTCTCACTCTTTTAATGGATACTGTGGCATTCTATTACATCCTCTCCCAGGACTATATTATTTGGAACAAGCAATTTAGCGAATTGAGTTAGCAGAAGCGTCGCTAAAGTCAATTCCCAAATTCATCGGGTGGACTCTTTTTTTTTCTACACCACAGGAGACCAATATCGCGAGTCCATTATAAAGAATGTAGCCGTTTCAGTAATTGTTACACACTTACTGAAATGTGCTCATATGAGAGGCTAACGTGTGCGTGTGGAGAGACCAAATGTGCATTAATGACCAAAAGGAAGACCACTACATACACTTTTACATTACCCTGAAATTGAACCTCAATTTCCTTCCTGAACTTTGAACTGCGGTGGATGAGTATCGGATAATATTTGCACTCACTCCCCGTTTTACAGTCGCTTCCTCAATAACAATTACGCTTAACTTTAACGTGACTTTGCCTCATATGCCTGCCTTGGAAAGTGTGTTCAACTTTTCAATCCCATCTCATCATTCCAAAGTGCGTGCTGTTCTTGTCGTGAAATGAAGTGGAGGGCTTAACTAACTGTATAAATATATAGTTCAGTGGCCGTTTCTCTATTTTGCTATCAAATCTATCAGAGACTTGTTGGTATTATGCACACTGCAAAATGTTAGTTGGCGAAGAGTGAAAGTGAGCTGAAAAGGAATGAGATAGTTGTGTAAAATCAAAAAGCCACAGAAGTCCATTATTCCATTGCAGTGCGTTGGTCCATGTCCCGCATAAAAAGATGGTATCAACGAAATGACAGTGAAATTGTCAGTAGAATACATTTCAGCGGAAAATAGGAATAGATAGGGCATTACTTTTACTTCGTTTAATGTAGATTCTTTCTCTAGCTGATATTTGGAAAATTTGCGGTATAGGAAAGAATGTGGCAAATTACATTGGCAATGCAGATTTATGTAATGTTCGGTAGAGACTGTTTTTTACTTTTTAAACGGCCCATTCTACATGATTTTATTCAAATGATAAGATGAGGTTGATGGCAATAATATTCAGCACTGGAGAGCAGTAAAAGAAAGTTTGCAACTCTCCTCATTCAGAATGAACGTTTATAAATGTGCAAATCTAAAACGTGGGACAACGCCATGCAATTGGCAAAATAACAGACCAAGCCAAGTAAAAGTAGGAGTGAAACAATTACAAGTCCTCAGATTCTCCTGATATACAAATGAGGCCTCCCCTGGTAGCAATTTCCCAATTCTGAATACAAATTTGCACTAAAACTATTCCAATTTGTACTAATTCTGAATAAAGTTAGGTATGGCTCCCCGAAGAGTAGACCAACTAACCCAAAACATAACAAGAGATGGGATTGTAACCAATTGCAAAGTAAAAACAAAGGAATATAAACGATGTGTTTAAAATATTTCCACTAAATGAGCAGCAACAACTTATTGTGGGAGGACCGAGAAAAGTTTTCCTAAAAGTTGGATCAACACTAACACACCTCTCTCCAGATAAAATCATTTTGTTCTCCACAAAACGCAACAAAGTTGTATTCTTATGGGAGCCCTTTAATTGATAAGGTACAAATAAAAGTGTGAGCTGTTATCGTGTTAAATACTTCTTCAGCTTGTACGACTACCAATTTAATTCCAATACAATTGGCCTGACTTTCTCTGAAAAACTAATCACAAAATCCTGTCCACCCACTCAAAAGTTGGCAACACACGTGGGTTAAGGATTCTCTCCACTCCAGATCCAGATCTGAATTGACGCTGGAGAAAGACATGATTGATTCGACTTCTACACTCTCTATCACCTCTCCTTTTTGCAATTTTCTCTTTCAGTCTGTCAGTGGCCAAACAAATTTTGATTGATTGAGACTCAATGCGCAACACTGTAAACTTGCAACTTTTTGAACCGAATGAGCCTTTATCCTCTGTCTAATGTAATGCTGGCCTCCTTCCCTTCACTTATGTGGCTTATATTCAATTGGACTTTGTTCGAGTATGGATGTGAAGTAGTTTTTGGAATATTGGATCCTCTATGTCCTGAACCTTAAGTGAGATATAAAAACGCACTTTTTCAAAATAACGGAGCTTTCTCCCTCAAACTTTTTCTACTTTCTCCAGTCAAGATGTGAACGACTTGAGAGTTTTGGGTCGTTGAATCTTTGACTTTTCTATTCTTTCTTTGCCACGCCGATTTTATTTTTTTTACTTTCACTGCTTTCACTTTTCTTCTTCACACGCACTCTTGGGCATAATAACGACAGCAGCGGTGAAAAAATGAAAGAATATTATTACGTTTCACACTCACCTGTCTTTATGAGGCTTGTGTCATAATCAAAGGCTATAAATAAGGAAAGGAAAGCACAAAATCTAAAACCAACTAAAACAAAAAAGGCGAAGACGAAAGTCAATGAACTGGAGATTTAAAATTTTGTCTATCGAGTAAAACTTTTAGTGAAAAGTTGTAAGCCATATGCATATTCATATTTTTAACGAAAAATAATGTCGTTCAACACCTGAACTCGGAGCATTTTTATTTTCCATTCAACTCTTAACATGTCAAAAGTTGAATATCTGCTGATACATTGTCTGGTGTGGTAATAAAAAAGGGCTGCCGATGCCTGCTTTCTCCATAAAATATTCGCTTAATCGAAAATTGAAGTGATCTTTATGTTTTCCTCCCTGTTGGTAAGACATTGCTTGCAGGTGGGAGTGATTGATGATTATATAACGACTCATCTCTTTTTTGCCTCCATCGATTGAAATCTCTAATCTCAACTCTCGGGTGACATATGACTCCAAAGGCTGAATAAAGGCTGAATTGCTGAAAAACTGGAGCGAAGGGAAAGGAAATAAAAGGAAGAAAAAATATAAGAGAAATGTAATTAGGGAATTCGTCAAAGAGAGAAATTGCCCATTGACCCGAATTTGTTTTAAAACGATCTGATTGTAAACAAGTTTTACATTATCATTTTTATTTTATTTTCTTGGGAAAAAGTAATCAAAGTATTCTTAGGAAGTAAATGTTTGCTTATTACATACAAAATTATTATTTATGTAAAAGTTGTTAAAATATTGAAGAAATAATTTCTTAGAAGTGTCTTTTGTAGTGATCAGACTGTTTACATCTTGTACAAATGTTATATGGATTCGTTTCCCTTGTTCATTTGATTTATAACTAGAAATTTGAAGTGCTTCACTTTCACCAATCTATTTTGAAATTCAAAAGTTTTAAATGGTGGATGGAAATGTGGCTTCAAATTGAGATAGAATAGTAGCTTTACCAAAGTGAAAAATAATGGAGAATTAATGAGAAAACTTTAACTTGGAAATTGTTGAAAGACATTAATTTGCGTACCATAAGCATCCATTTCACCGATCTGATTTAACAACGAGTTCGATTCAACTCAACCATAATTTTCTAAGGTAAAATGGAAAATTAGTTTTGTTTGTATCTATTTGCATGGGCGTTATGATGATTGCTTGTTCCATAAGTTTTTTTTTATCATTCGTATATTTCTCTTTTCCGGTAATAAAATATATTTTGGATGTATTGACAAAATTCGCAACATGTGTCCCTTGTTAGTGTAATAAGCCAAAGCAACCCTCAGTTCCAGATTTCCTTTTCGAAATCGTCAGTTTTGGTATTAAATTTAAATGCGTCCAACCCCGGAAACGAGCAAGTTCAAGGCTGAAAGCTCAAAGAAATTTTAAATGTTAGATCAAAGAACTTGTAAACATAAGGAACAAACTGAAATGCAATCCAACTGACAGCTCATTTTCTTCTTTATAGTTTCAAGAATGTACAACTATTTACACAATATACGCCTTATAATATGCATACCCTTAAATAAATAGTGACAGATGAAGTTGCATTGTAGAGAAGTAAATAAATAACTAGGAAAATCTTGGGGCTTCATTTTCCAGAGTCAAATTGAATGAACTGAAGAAAGTCCCCTCTTCTACCCGGATCGGGTTTTACGCTCTGTCTGTTCTGCTTCACTAAACTATTTGTATTTGCCCGCATGCATACAATGAACACAAATTTAGGAATACATCAACTATCCATTCAGCTCCTTCCTCGAGACATTTTACAAAGTAAAAGTCTCATAATGGAGATATCTGAAACTAGTCATCCATCCACTACATAAATAGTCCACCCACATATACTTATGCGCTCTTATTGTCGTTATTATCGCATTTCCGTTAGTCACCAACAATGTAATCATCACTCCATGTACATACCCTTTGACATCATGTATATTAAAGCAGCACAAATAAATATCTCGTTCCCTCCGAATAAGCGATGCATGAAGTGGATTATTCACTGACTCTGGACGTGTCACTCAATTTCAATGTCGATTTAATCTTTCCACTTTTCACTTACATATTTGCTGCATCTGCATTTCCAACTTTGCTTTGCACATTCTTGTTATGCATCATGATTTGAAGATGTTAAAGTCTCAATTTGATGATTTGCTCTTTCAGCAATATCAATAAATGCTGAAACAAGAGACGAGAACTTTAAAACGCTAGAATTGTAAAACTCTAGTTTTATAGCTGCCTTTAAAATAATTTTATTTTACTCTTGCTGTAACAAGGAAAGGGACAAATTTAAAAGAAATATGTATTTAGTTGAAAAGGGAAGAAAGTCAAGTCGTCAATTGAGTTGTTGCTTCTTTATGAAAGAGAGACAGATGGATTCGAATGACTTCTTTTTCCCCAGCTCTCAAATATTTTCAGTGGATGAGTTGCTTTATTTTCTGTTTTAACTACTCAACATTATTACCTCAGTCATTACTTTTTGAATTGGCCGTAAAACGCCCGTTAGTTCGGTGATGGGGTTGGGACTGTTTTATTTTCCACGACTTACTTGTAGTAATTGTGTATCTTTCCCTTTTCTCTCGGCCAAAGCAAAGCAATATTTTAGTCAAAAAAGTAAAGGCCAATAAAGTTTAAACCGTCTCAATCTTTGACTTTGAAAGTCACTACTGCTTTTGTTTGTTGTCAGTTTTACATTGGTTATTATTATTGCTCCACTCCAGTAAAATCTCAATCTGAATCAAATGCCGATGTTGTATAATGATGTAAATTGTATATAGTAGCAATGCAATGCAATCATCGTAATGATTTCAAAAATTTTATAGTCCAATTTCCCCGACTCTCAAAACCTTTCCTTTTAACGACTTTCACCCTGTTTCAATTTCAGCTGGATTTAAACTTTAGCAGCCAATCAATGTCACTGATGCAGTTGAGTAGGTAAAGTGAAAGTAATTTTGGAGCTCGTAACAACAATTGTCACAGAATGGAGGAGGCCAAAGTTTCACAACCATCAACTTTATTATGATTTTATTAATTAATAAGCTCACAATTTGTTTCAATACACAAGGGGGCCGGAATTTAATTAGTTTATTTTATAGCCTGTAAAGAATGCAATATTCAAACACAAGAGTTGCACCGAGTGATTGACACATCACAACCAAAATTTCATATTCACATTCATAACATTCATCAACTCCACGCACGTGTAAATCTTTTACGACAATCATCTTTGGTAAAATTTGCTGCTTTAGCAGAACCCAACGTGACTTTGTCAGCTGCACCCTTGATTTGTCACCAAATCCTCTAAATCATCTGCCTTGTATATGTACATATTTGCACTCTTGTCTTGTATCGTCTCATTTCACTTTTACCATTACTTTTACTGCAACCACTCGTGCAGTGTTATTAGAATCACACATTTATGCCACCCTCAAAGTCTCACTCCTCAAAGTTGGAGAATTACAAGTTAAACACATCCTTCCTTCCTCATTTCTTCCGATAGAATTTGTAAGTTTGCCCATTACTCGTATATCCAAAGCTATGCTTCACTTCACTCCCCCGAAAATTTAAACTTCTGTCTCAATTGGGGAGCGTGAAATAAAATAAAATCTTTCTCATTTCCAGCTTTGCTTTAAACGAACGTGCTTAGGTTAAGGATTTCCTCCATAGCTGTTTACTTAGTGTTTGCATATAAGCCCAATATAGAACAAGATGAGAAGAAGAATTTTCCCCTGTAAAAGTAAATCCAGAGATGTATTCAATCCTTCATTAGTCATTGGTTGGGATGCAGGCCGAAGTGATATTGAATTGCATTTGGAGTAAGTGCATTGCTTGCATTTTGTCTCTGATCACATCGTTTTGGTCGTGTGAAAGGATTATTCAAGTATCCTGTTTTATTCTTTACAATCGGCTTTCATTGTAGTAGAAAGTATGTTGTAAAGTTGATGCATGTTCCTCATTTTCAGGATTGAGATCTTTCCACACTTGTCAGAGTATTTTGGTTAGTTTCAAATTTCTGGTGATATCTTGTATCTCCAAATTACGATACTTACATTTGCTCACACTCATCTTCCTCTTGTATTCAGCTTCAAAGACTTGTGGGATATTGGAGTCATTGAAATTTGAAAATCCCAAGCTGAACATTTCTTTAATGTTCAAAAATCCCAAATGCAATACAATGATCTGTTTTCCCCTCTCTCGTCATTTAGGGACTTCACTGACTTCAGCCTGTCACTTTCAACCAAGCAACAATCCAATGATCGTGCCCATTGCCCTTTTCGGGTTTTCCAAAATTCCATCACTCCCTTCCCATCTTTTCTAAAGTTCATTCCCCATTCGGTTGTTGGAAATGCAGTTGTTTCTTTAAATTTTAAAACTATAACATGCACCATTTCTTGCCTACTTTATAGCAGTTTAGAGAGGAGGGGGGAGAAATTCCCAAGAAACTTTACAATTTAGAGTTTCTTGTCCTCTAAAGAATTAGTATAATGGTAATGAGTATGGTTTGGATTATTGTTTCTTTACTTTATGCATTAAATTATGAAGAAATGTAAGGGCATAATTTTATCAAAATACAAATAACTAAAACAATGCAGAAAATGCAACCATGCACAAACAAGCTTATTCCTGGATGCAATATCGATTCCTCTGAATTTGAAACATCCTTTCTTATCTCAAGACAACGATTTATTTAAAGGATTGGATTTGTTTGTCGTTGCAGATTTCTCTCCTTTTGTCGGCGATAAGAAAAATAACTAAAGTAAAACTAACGCCCAAGGATAAAAACAGACAGAGTTACAACCAACAAATATTTCCTTTCCATTCAATTCAATAAAGGAATTGCATTTGTCTGCAAAGAAAAGTATTTGATATTTTCAAACTTTCAATGATGCACATGCATTTATAATGGTATGTCATATAAACTTTAGCCCAACACAAGCAAAACTCATTGCGGTAGATAATAATACAAGGAATGTTTTGGCTTTTCCAGTTTTCGTGGTATGTAACTATAAAAGCACTTGGGCAAAGAATTTCTTGTGGATGTTCCATTTCAAAAAATTCTTTCTTTCCCTTACTGCACTGCACTCCTTTCATCTCCTTGTTGACTATCTGTGAACTTGATTTTTTTCTATTGACATTGAGCACAATGCAAAGGTTCAGACAGATAAGATGAATGTGGGAGGAGGAAATGGAAAAATGCAGTGCAACGCAACTAAAACCAAATATAGCACAACTTTTTTTTTCTTCTAGAGAGTGAAAGGGAAGTTGAAGTATTTTGAAGAAAAATCATCATCACGCAATGCAATTCCAATCCAAATACCACAACATAAAAAAAGCCGTCATGATTTGAGTATTTGGGGTATTTCGGTTTTCAAGTTCATGGAAAGAGGAAATGCTACTTCAATGTGTCAGCAGCTTGTCAATCCCAGCTATTTAAACGACCCGTTTACTAACGCCTGGGTAAAAGAGAGAAAAAATCCAAGAGAAAAAATGTACTAATAGGCCGGTTATATTTAGACAGCCGTGTAATGGATTGGCTCTACTTTCCTCAGATTTGTGGGGATTTTTTGTTGTTGCACCAATTCGATTATATGAGCTGTCAATCAAATTATAACATGTCCAGTAACTGAAAAAGGTGGGTATCTGCGGATATTTATGTGATTAGTCAAAAATGTAATTGTGAAAAAATGAAGGGGAAAATATAAAAGAAGATTTGACTTTCTCCATTTTTCAACGATTGTTAACAAACTGTGAAAAACTTTTCTAAAGCCTATTCAAACATTGAAATTATCATCAATAAAATTCAAGCTTATGTGATCGTAGTTTGCGTCATTTACGAAAATCTTTTCACCCTCTGCTTTCACTTTTGCATTCAAAAATGTGAATATCTTTCTTTTTCTTTTGATTTTTGTCCTTTTGCCTTACTAACAATTGGGCTGCTTTCTTCATATGTCTACAGCCTGTGGAATAAGTTATGACAAGAAAGTTTTAGACTGGAAGATAGAAATTGTATGAACATGTGGCAGGGAGGCAGTTATTGGGCTTTTGTGAATATATTCCAATTCAGTGAATATGGGCTTGAAAAGAACGTATGAATATTCTACGGTTGGAGTTTGGTGAAAGTTGGGAAATATTATTATACCAACAATGAATATACCTCTAATAATATGAAGGAGAAATACACTTTTTTCTATTTCCTCCAACATTCCCTAACCCTTTAGTTTGGTTTAAATGGAAAGGAATGGAGAAATCCCAATGGTAAAAGTTGGAGAAGGAAGAAACAGGCGTCTTTTAATGGCATCATATTTTTCCAGATGGCAAATAATGTGACTTTTAGGTTTTAGATGCTCCGTTATTTCCATTTGTTCTCTCAACTGACTAAAGACTCAAAGTGGCAAACGTCAAATATCCAAATGGTGGAAAATAGTGAAATTTAATAAATGCAACGTATTAACGATTAACGTCATTCCGGATTTTGATATGCTTTCTCTCGTTATATGAACATTTCCAAATCGAAAGAATTTAAAATGGACACTCTTTTACTCAATAATGTGTTTTCTACAAATAGAAAGCAAAATGAAATTGAAACGCAGTTGAAAACAATGGAGAAAAGATTGATATGGCTGCATCGTAGAATTGCATTTGGTTGCACTGTGTACAAATAAATAATGCAGAGACAAGGCTCCATTTCCTCCCTCACTTCTTTATTTCGCTTTCTTCTCCTTCCAAGAAAACCAACCCCAGCTCTTTCCACTCCATTTTTCTCAACTCGTGTTTAAGTCTAAATCTATTTCTCGTGTCATCATATCCCACAGCGTGTTGCCGACATTAAAACAAAATCTTGAATCCCTGCAGGTAAATTTTGTAAACTTTGGGATATTTCATTCACTCTGCCCTTGTAAATATAAATACACTTGGGATTTATACTATTCCTCCTTTTACCCTTTTAAACCATCATAAGGTGGACATTTACATGTACAAGCAAAGGAAAGGAAAAAAATATACACAGGAGCAAGTTAAGTTGCTCTTGTTCAATTTATTCCATTTTTTTTCTAGTCGAACAAAGTTAAAAGAGACCTTTTCCAGTCTATCAATTATTTATCGTGTGTTGAAATTTTGAAACATTGTAATAACTGTTGATTTAGGAAATTGGTGAAGGTACATGACATTTAAGGAAAGTGTCTCATCAGAATTTAGAGACAATTTAAATGCAGTTGATCTACTCAAATGGTTGTTTATCTTTGTTTAGTGCAGGATTCAATTTGGGCTCCTTTTACTTTACTTTCACCCATTTTGAATTTCCAATTGACGCACTCAACTCTGAAATTGAGAATGGGATAAGAAGACGTGAAACAAGGAGAATAAAA
The DNA here is from genome assembly GCA_034698145.1 of Proisotoma minuta. Classification (NCBI taxonomy): domain Eukaryota; kingdom Metazoa; phylum Arthropoda; class Collembola; order Entomobryomorpha; family Isotomidae; genus Proisotoma; species Proisotoma minuta. Next base: position 11,174 of record JAQIXN010000430.1, read on the forward strand.
TAAAGGACTCTCTTCTCGGTACATATTGACACAACAAAAAGATTTTCACAGGAAATAAGATAAAAGGAGAAGGAAAGACAATTCAGCCTGTTTTATATAAAACAGATAAAACCCTTTGGTCAGTGGGAATTCTGCCTCCAACTAAAGCTTATTTATTGAGCTTGAGAGGCAGGAAAATAAATACTTGCTTTGAAGTTTGGAATACATACATATGGGCTTGTTCAACCAAATAATAACTAGGCATTTATTGTTTGGTGGTGCTTCCTTAAAATTGCTGGGATGCTGGTATAATACTCACGCCTCTATTTGCCATTCATTTGTGTACTTATCAAACCTTTGCCGTACCTGCATGGGAATTGAATGTTTTGTGAGGGTGCAGGGCAAACAGAAAACTTTCTCCTCTAAGGCCAACTTCATTTTGTTAGGTGAATAATTGATATATGAGGGTTGGAGTGCAAGGGATAATATACAATGCCCATAGGGTATAATGGTGGAATGTCACACTGCGGGTTGTCTTTTCAATTTCACCCACAACAAATACATATAAAGTCCAGACAGACTTTCACTTTTCCCCTTAAAATGCTTGTTTTCCGAGTAAAATGCAGCATGCATCTGAATTTACCTATCCACTCTGCACATAATAAATTATTTGTATCATATTATGCACAAAGTTCAAGGGAAATGCACTTTGAGGCTATAAAGTTGCATATTAGATAACTTGAGGGGTTGAATATAAAAGTGAAAGTTGTTTGGTAGCAGCACAAGCAGCAATTTTCTGTGAATTATGAAGCTGTATAAAATTAATATCCCTTTGACATTCCCATTTTGCAAGTTAATTTTGGGAATGAGCTGGAGAGTGAAATGAAATCCGCATGCATTAATGTTTGGTCACGTCACGGTTGTGTTATTCAACCACAATAGGAAATATGAGGCGGAACATGAAATATTTCTGAATTTCTCTCATTATGCCGATGATTAGTTGGGGTGTGGTAATGGCCACAGCCCATCATGATTCAAATTCAGCCTCCACCAATATCCATTTTATAAATTCGGCGAAATGCGTTCAAACGCGTATTATTTAAAGCTTTATTTAGCTCCTATTCATTATTTTTCAGTATTATGGAAGCCTCTTTCTAGAGATTTCTAATTTGAATCTTGTCTGCCCACATAAAATACTTCATTACATTAAGTAAAAGTAATTTGTCTGCTGCACATACAAAATAGTGCAAATTATACCCACGACCTTTATTCAGGTGCACAGAGGAGGGTTAATAACTTGAGCTAAAGTCGTGATAAGAATAACTAATTGGGAACTGGCTTTTGCTTTCCCCTGCCATCCATTAGATCTTCTTAAGAACAATGCTATCCAATTTCAAGACTTTATGGGACAGTATTATTAGGCATAAGAATCCTGCTCAGCTATGCAATTCACAGTGCACTTACTTGCAACGCATTTATCAAACGGAGAGTGACTTAAGAGGACGCATAATCTGACTACGCTACGGCTTCCTTGTTGGTAAGCATTGTCTTGACTTTTAAAAGAGTGCCCCTCTTCTTCTTTTATTTCCTATTGTTATGTAACTCACACGAATGGCTTGGCTTTTGCCCTCCCCATTTCCTTTTTTCATGGATGCTAATTTTTCGGAAAATTTAACTTTGGATGGGCCCCTTGACACTTGAAGTTTGAGGGAGAAACTGTTGTAGATCATTTCCAGTTATGTTCTTTTGTAACAATAGACTTTGTTTGGTTTTTTAGATCTCAACATTCTGGTGTTTATTTATTGCAATTTAATTTTCAAATTCAATTAGTGGCAAGTATTTATAAATAGCTGAGATATTACGTAACACGTTGTGCAATATCTTATATAACTGCACTTAAAATTATATAAGCTTGGCTTCAGCTTAATTGGTCGTCTTATCCAGTGCTCAAGATGAGAAGGGCTACAACCGCACTTGAATGATGATGAAAATGGAATTTACTTGTATAACAAACCCTCTCCACTCTACTCTGCTTTCTTTGCACGTCAATAGAATTCAAGTGTCTATTCAAAGATATTTCTTAAAATAACCAACCTGCTTTATTTAGTGAGTGTGTTATGCAAACGATTTACTTATAGTTTTCAAAAATATGCAGAGACAAAGTGAAAGCTATTTTTACTAAACCAAGACGCAGAGATTATCCGGAAAAAAGGAAAATAAAACAGAAATATGAAAGTTGGATTAGAAAGAGAATTCTTTAGAAAAGAGGGATGAGATAAAACTGGTTTGTGTTTCCACTTTCTCCATCATCTCCATATTTATTTCTCTCCGCATCTTTTTCTCTTTGAATATGATGCAATAAATGCAACTTGTTCTAATTGATAAATTCTTCCCCTCCTTTCATACTTCACTCCATCTTTTCCTCGTTTATTCAATTCTCTGTATGAAATTCACCAGAGAATAAAGAATATTCAATGAATGCAGCTTATAGCCGTTATAATTTTATTCACAACCTAGCAAACATCCAACATTCTTTCACAACTCTTATTAAATCGTTGCAAAGATGAGCACGGGTGAATTACTTCATGCTTTCCAAAAAAGTAATTATGAACAAGGAATTTTAATTAAAATTCTTAAAAAATATTTTTATTTCAAAAAACTTGGATTCTTGTAAAACATCAAGTGCACTGCACTCTAAAGTAAATGTTCACTTATACATTCACTCATGAGATTTTATTATTAGGTGGCCAATTTCACTTATTTATATCGAAATGTACATGAAAAAAGGATTTTAGCAAAGTACATAAAAATATTCCTGCAGCAGCGTCTTGAAAGAGTACTGCACTTGGAGTTAAAGCAATTTTGAAAAGTTAAGATCATAAAACGATCTCTCAGTATTTGGAGATCTTTGGAGGATCATATATTTATGTCTCTATACCTCTTGCATTCAGTTAAAAGTTTTCAAGATGAAATTCGATTTGTACTGCAATAAAAAAAGAAGCGATAAAAGTTTACGCAAAGAGTGTCTTGATGCGTGTCATAAACTTTCCAGTTGAGAGAGAAAAATGAAGTGGCCGATTGGTCTGTGTCATGTCAAGCCTTTTTTTATTCAACACAATTATTCACTTGCATGGAAAAAATCCTGGTAATTTCTTATTTTTTTTTGTGAGAAATAAGGAGATTAAATTACTTGTTAATGACAGATTTCTTGCACTGTCATGCAATGTCATCTATCCAAATTAATTTGCCAGAAAGATGAGAAAAATAAGAGAGCGTTTGAGCTGGATCTTAATAATCTAATTACCTAACGTGAGATAGATTGGCAATGACACCAAGTGGAGGTATGAGACATGATCGGATGAGACATCGCATTAATTCGAGGTATTTTCTGATTGCATGCATATCATTCAATCTCAAGTCACAGGGTTGGGGATTATATATCTGTATACCTAAATAAATCTACAATCTACCTCTAGGTATATTTAACTACATAGAAATTCGGAAGGATGCAGTTGGGCCAGAAATAATGAAGTATGAACTGCTCAAGATTTACTTAATTCCTTTCCCTTTCTGACTACGACAACTGCATTCTATATATATCTGTAGATAGATGAAGGTGATTTAAATCCCAAAATTCTCATACTTGAGCGTGCACAAAGAGAAAGCTGTATACAGATAGGAGAAAGCAGATTGTGGTTTGGTTTTCTGCTCGATTCAAATCTGAGCACAAGTTTGAGTCGTTATGTAATTTGGCATGATTGTAATTCAGACAACATTAGCAAGAGAAAGAAAAGGCTGCAGCGTGCAATCAATGACTTCAACTCTTGTACAATCTGCCAAATGATACAATGCTCATCTTCAGAAATCAGATGGAATATATATACTTTCAAAGTTTGGTTTCTAAATATTTTCTCTATAATAGTTCTGTTGTTGCATTGCCCTAAAATTATGCAATTTAATTTGAATACTTGTACATGGTTGTTGTAACTGGCCGTTTTTAATAATTATTTTTATAATTGAGATGTTTAATTCCTGTACATCAACATTCCTCAACTTAATCTGTCTTTTCATCCATTTTGTCTGCGTAGGAATGTGGGAAACAGACTTCCCTTTTGTTTAACTTTGATGAGACTGAATCAGACAGTCAATTAAGTATGGACAATGGGAAAGGGCTGGATCAAATGCAGATGTCTCTACGTATATTCTGCTTTCTCTTAATTTAGCTCCAGATTCGTCATATCTCTGATTTGATGAATGAGTGGATGTGGTAAAAGGGTGAAGTTCAATGGCTTTATACTTAATTGACTTTGCTAAGATAAATACATCCCCATTTCTTGAATATTATTTAGTCAGCAGGAATTTCTCCTAATTTTTCCAAATACAAAGAAATTTATTCAGCCAGATGCAGCGAGGGGTTGGCTACAATTATTTCAATAACATTATTTTCACCCCACACTACCCAAAAGAAAACAATAAAGTGGAGAAAATGTTGACTCCACTCTTACAACACTTTATTTGCCCATCCTGTTTTGTGCAGCCTCATTTGGCCCGTCCACTTTCCCTTGTCCCTCGACTTATCTTCATTTTCGAATTGTGAACCAATGACTTTTTGACTTCCCCTTCCACTACCACTACTTTTACCTTTCCCTAGAAAGCTAAAGTCGACGCAAATTGGCAATGCGCTGCATGCCTGGAAATCCAGTGTGCTTACTATCATTACAAAATCAACCCCAAACAAAGTAAAGTCCTTTTTCTCCAAACTTTACTTCTTAATTCTAACCAGGATCCAATTGCCTTGTTGATCTCCTGCTTCTTTCTTGGCTACGCAATGCAATCCGATGGATTTTATTTGGCAAGTTGGTTAGGGGAAGAGGTTGGCTTCCGAAAGGAAATTAGATTTTAATTCAGATCCGCTCTGTCCATTAATAAACTCCAATCTGCTTCTTGCTAGAAGAAAATAATGTTTTAATTCTTTAATTATGTTTCCCTTTACTGCTTTCACTTTTATTTTCTTACTTGTTTCTCTCTCTTAATTTTTAAGTGAATTGGTTTCTAATTATTTTATAAAATTGCCATACTGAATCCAAATGATCCTATTGTCAAAACAATTTTCTCAGTGGTCAACAAATCTATTAAGGGGAGTGTTCATGGACATACGCGTCTCCCAAGTCTATTATCATACATCACATTGGCTTTCTTGAATAAAATAAAAGAGACAATAAAAGTAGTGTGGGTCCAGAACTCGGAGGGAGTAAGTAATTGAATTAAGTGCCCGACCCCTTCTGATGCCTCAAGATCAAAATAAGAATTTGGGATTAGCAGATGCAGTTGTATAAAATTGTAGTACAACAAAAGGAACAATGTTCTATGCTGAGGGCTAAGCTAATGGAGATCCATATGTACTTGTCAAGTATTTGTACAATCCTTATTTTTCCCTATCCAATACTTTGTTCTTTCTCTCATTTATTTATCTTATTCTTTCAGAATTGCAACACTTTGTTACTTTCACCCTCTTTAGCCCTCAGTTCAACTTTAGCTCACGTTCCATTTTGCTAATTCACCCTTTTTACAGCTTCCCATTTAATTTATTTTGCAACAAATATTTTACTGCCAATTAGACAATGTTTTTCAGCGTTTTAATCAAACAATTTTGTGCGTATTGTGTTGTTGTTTGTATGTAAACCGGCATTAAATTAAACCAACAATAAATTTAGTAAATAAAACTGCCATTACTTGGTATATATACTAATACTTAAATCAGACGATTACTTTCTCCATTTAAGATTCAATACGGTACACAATAAATTTTGCAATTTCATTTTATCCCAAGAAATTGCGCATTTGATTGCAAAAAGCAAGAGTTTAGGAAGAGGATTCAAAATTCTAAGCTTGTAATTTATGAGACGGGAGTAGTAAATAGCGTAACAAAATTGACATATGGGAAAAGGCTCTAGTAGACTCTGTGATTGGTTTTTCTTTCCAAATAGTCCATAAAAGGTTTATTAGAATGCGATCTCTCTGTCTGCTAGATGAATTGCTTGAGGGAATTGAGTCCGTTTGTAACATAATATGGCACGTATCAGCCTCGTAATTGAACTAAACTAAGAGCACCTTGATGTTCAGTCAGAGACCCAACACTAGATTAAACGCCTCCGCAGAAAATCAATGACAAAAAGTACTCTGGCTAGGAATAGAAATCACTGGTCATATAAGATATTGATAAAAAAAAGTGTAAATTTGATAAATTTGTCTTATTTCTAGTGTTATGGGTTGGCTGGGGAAAATGTAGGCCGTTTGGGGACAGGGAAGAAAGTTAAAAGCTGTAATATATCTCACTTCCTGCAATAACGCCTTTACCTTAGACTTTCTCTCTTTTTAGCTTTTATGCCCTCCCAATATTCCACTCGAGTTGCTTGATGATAATATTTGCTCTACGCTTCTTAACCACCAAAAAGAACGGATACAAGCAAAGCAAACCAAGTCCAATCCAACAGAGAAAGTAACTAAAATCTTCAAAATGGGTTTATCGACCATCCACTTCAAATCTAGACAACGGAGACTTTACCCATTTTAAATCCACTGCCAACAGAAAGATGAAAAGCAAACCTTGGCTTGAAATACTTTTAACATTTAGTTTTAGTCATACATGACCAACAACTCTGCTGCAACCAAAGTGAAAGGAAAAAGGTTTCTGGAGAGAAGATCCAAGGGCAAATTGGTGATATTTTGTTTAAACAATCTGTGCCATTTTGCAGAACCACTAGGCCGTAATATTAAAACAATATTTTTTGTAATGACATCAATATAACCGAACTTTGCTTTCATCACCCAATAAATTGCAAATATCTCATTTTGCCCATGTTGCAATTTTCTATTCATCCATATTGAATGAGTTACTGGATACCAATTTAGTCCAGTATCGCAAATTGCATGTGCTTGTAATCAATTAGACACAATGAAATTAATAATCGCAAACCTATATATTTTTGAATACAATGCGTATCTAAACGTTTGGTATACTATGCATATAAAAGTAAGAGGCACTCAAGCTTGAGCGTTTTGACCGACTTCTTCAAGTGTTTGATTTTGCACAATAGTTGAATAAGTAAATAAAATATTTATGGATAATATCCCAAAATAACATTTGGGTAATAGTTGTAGAAAATGTAAATTGCGCTGGAATTTCGAGGGGCTGCAATTTCAACGAATAATGAAGATTAGAAATGTTAAGCTAAACAACAAGAAAAGAGTTTTGTGCAAAAGAATTTGGATGAATCGACCCAGATACTGATTACATAGCTGGATAAAAAATGCCGTCAGTCAGTGAAAGCAAAGAAAGAACACAAACCTAAGCTATTGGATTTTTTGTGGTTTTGGTTTGTAAACGAAAAAATCAACAGCGTTTTGGCTAAAGAAAACTCATTTGGTGAAAGGAGGAAAAATGCGAATCAATGATTGGAAAATTGATGAAAATTCTAGTGTTTACGGCATTCTTTCTTACAAAATGTATTGGACTCAATATTTCATGGTTCATAAAGTGATAAATATGTGCCACATGGGTTTCTACTTTTTTTGCATCTTCTAGAAAATTGGTTTTCATTTTCATCTATTGATTTTGAAAATAAAGCAAATATTTTTTGCAATCAAAGAATGAATGGAATGCAACAATTCCTTGGGTAACAATTTTTATGCTCGGAAAAAATGAAGAGCATTCAAATAAAAAAATAAATTCAACGTTTAAAAAAATATTCTTGAACCATTCAGTTGGATTTTTTAAGGATGCCCACTGACGCCCAAGAAAAGCGAAAATCGACGGTTGTCGCATTGTACCAAAATGACCCCGACAATCCCATGAAAATTAATCTTGACCGAGAGTCTATCGAATATTTGCCTGGAGAAACTATCACTGGGAAGTTGATATTCGGATTTAATGAAGCCACCGAAATTAAGGAACTGAAAATCAACGTTTGTGGTACTGGCCGAACGAGTTGGGCAATCTCTCAAAAGAACAAGAAAAAACAGTTGAATGATTCTCACGCCTCGAGTGAGATTTACCTGGATGACCGAGTTGACGTTGTTTCTGAACCAAAGGCAATGCCACCAGGGAAAACGGAAATTCCATTCGAGTATGTTTTGCCAAAACAAAATCTCCCTTCAACGTTCATCGATGGATTTGGATCCATTACCTACGTTTTAAAAGTGAATGCAACGACTTCAACTTTGGGGGAACTGAGTTGCATGGGGGCATTCCTCATTAATGGAGTTTATGACCTCAATGAAGATCAAGATTTAACATTCAATGCAGAACTGTATGACCATAAAACTGTAGGAAAATGCTGTTTAAAAACTGGGACGGTGGACATTTTGGTAAAACTTCCATACCGTGGCTACGTTCTTGGGGATAAGATTGAGTGGGAAGCAGAAATTGGGAACAAGTCCACTAGCAAAATTAGCAGAGTGACCGCTCGTCTACTTCAGCACAATTTATTTCATGCGGACAAAGAGAACAAGACCGACACAAAATTCTTGGTGACGGTAAATGCTGGGGCTGTAAACAAAAACAGCAAAGAAATTTGGAAAGGGAGCTTGGAAATTCCAAAAGACATCCCACCCACAGGATTAGGAGGAGGCAAGCTCATCGTTCTCAGCTATGCTCTGGAATTTGAAGTCAATGTTGTCGGCTGTACCAAAAACTTGAAATCAGAGATTCCAATTTCCATTGGGACTCTACCACTGAAAATTGCATCAGGCAATGGGACTGTGAAACAATTTGGGAAAGAAAAGGGAACAGAACCAACAACAGTGGCAGTGGCATCATCTTAATCAATTACTTTTCTGAGCGACGTATCTTCAAATTATTTATAACCATCCATTAATAAAATATCATGCTATTCCTATAAATTATTTGGATTAATAATTTATTTTACATAAGTATGGTTTCTTGAAAAGTTACATATGCATCCACATTGCATTGGATGGAGGTAAAGAAAGAGACCCCCAGGATCTCGAGACTTGGATGAGTGGAAGTGGTCTTTGAGTCGGAATATCTTTGGGCACGAATGTCTCAGTTGCTTTAGTGTAGTGCAAGTGTGGAAGGATGAAGGATGATGGGCTTGAATGTTGGGGGAACAAGTTTAACCCCTCCACAAAGACTTTGGCCACAACTTCCACTCTCTCCTCAGTCTGCCTTTAGAGTTCGTGAGCACAACTCACGCTCCGTTCTCTCCAAACACAAGTTGTGAGAAAATATTACAAGTCCAAAACTACTCGCACTACTCTTAATACTTTGTGCAGTAGTTAAAGTAAACTTATTTGTTGCAAGTGTTGATACAAATATTATAAAAATAGACGCAAAGGTAATAATAATACAGTTTCCGTCTCTTTATTTCGTTTTGCCGAAATCATTATTTTTCATAAGCTTTATGCAAACTTGAATGCTTTTCATAAAAGCATTTAATTGGAGTGATAACAAATAATAACAGTTGGCTTTGTTGTTTTCAGGATTTTTATTTGGAAACTAAAGATAACACAAATTATCAAGATGTGAGCAAACAGTGAATAATAATATGAACCCAAAGTTGTAACTCGTTGTGAGTGTGAGAACTTACTTATTATCTTTATTGTTTCAAGTGTCTCAAAAGAGGAAATAAAGCATTGGCTTGATAGCACAATTGCCATTTGTCACATTAAAAGTCTCACAATGAGACGACTCAAATGACAAGACAAAGTGAATGAGGAAAAGGCTTCAGAATGTTTTTACGTGAAATATTGTGAAACGGGAAACATGAAACTTTGGTGAAAAACAAAATTTCATTGTTTATAGTGAGAAATATTAAGGGATATTGTGATATGTCACAAATGTAATGCCACACCACATCTCATCATCATTTTCAATATTCATGAAATTCAGTTTCATGTCATCTCATCTATCCATCCAAATTCCACATTTATTTAATAAATAGAAATGGAATTGAAAATGGGGCTTGGTGAAAGTGGAATACAATTACCATCATCCACCACATTGTCATCAAAATCATGTTACAAAGTTGGAGGTGGAGGAAAGGGACCGAGATGGAAACGGATTCATTTCAACAATTCGCATAATCTATCGTTATTCCTTGCTCTGCTTCTATTCTCTCTGACTTCCAGCCGGATTTTGTCAGTGGAAGGAAGTAACGAGATAGAGTCCTGTGCCCGACTAATGCATTCAGAACACAATCCCAATTCCGGTGCATCTGCCATTGGACACCAAGCTGGTCATGGAAAGTCTATCGGGAGCAGTAGTACTTCTACTAATGGTAGACTTTTAACTGGAAATGGAAACAACTTCCAAGGCTCTTCTTCTACCAATAATAATGTTGGTGGCAGTGCAAACTCAGTCATTTGCCAAATAAGAACTTTACGCCCAGAGTTGGACATTGAAAACCTGACATCGTCAATCCCTTCTGGAAATGGAGGGACAGTGGACGTGATGACTATTACAAAGCTGAAACTTGTGTGCAACGATGTGTTATTTTTCGAAAGTGGGGTAAGCCCTGGACAATTAAGTGCTCTCAGCGAGCTACAGTCCGTGACAATTGAGAATTGCAAAATAAAACATTTACCAGCGGATTTTCTATCTGGGTTAAGACACTTGAGGAAAATAACGATTAACACGGGAAATTCGGAATGGGCAGCAAGGACATTGGAAATTTCACCGGGAGCATTTTCCGCAGTCCCACATCTCCACAGTTTGGGACTGGGATATAACAACTTATGGAGTTTACCTGAAAGACTCCTCTGCCAAGTTGGATCCTTGCAAATTCTTAATTTGACACACAATTTACTCAGCGATATTGATGATCTTGGAATCCCTGGGCTAGCCAATAATGGCCGAATGTTACCTCTGCTAAACGAATACTCTAATTTGAGAACAACACCTTTTCCAGTGGTGGATGGATGTTTGGGGGATTTAAAATCTTTGGACTTGTCATACAACTCTTTGAGAACGCTGGGAAGTCGTAGATTGGAGAGAATGCGAAGACTAATCTCTCTCCAACTCTCGTACAATTGGCTGGAAGAGTTGGAAGATGATGCATTTAGTGGATTGGATCAGATTCGGAAACTTAATTTAAGTAGTAACCGACTTGTCGCATTGCCATCAAAATTGTTCAACTCTTGCAAACTAATCCAAGAGCTGACAGTGTCGAATAACTCGTTAACGGCCATAGCCCCAGGACTATTGGACGGACTCGAGCATTTGCAGATCTTGGACTTTTCCATGAATTCTCTAACAAGTCAATGGATCAACTCGGAATCCTTCAAGTCTTTGGTGAGATTAGTTATTCTCAACCTATCATCCAATCAATTGACACATCTTGCCCCATCCACATTTAATGACTTGTATAGTCTGCAAATTCTGGATATTTCCAACAATTTGATATCATCAATCGATGATAACACTTTCTCCAAAATGACCAATTTACATTCTCTCAATTTGGGAAAGAATCGATTGAAAATAATTACTCCCAACATGTTCAATGGCTTGTACGTGATGCATAAATTGATTTTGGACTACAACCACATTGGCACAATTGAAAATGAAGCACTAAAGAATTGTACCAGTTTGGACGAGTTATTAATTAATAACAACAATCTGACGGAAATACCAAAAGCTCTTCGTGGACTCCAACGATTAAAAACCTTGGATTTGGGTGAAAACCGATTGTCCACTCTGAATAATGAATCATTTCAAGGTATGAGTCAGCTTTATGGGTTGAGGCTTGTGGGCCAGCTTATTGAAGAGATTCCCAAAGGTCTATGTGACCCTATTCCAAGATTAAGGGTCTTTAACATAGCTCAAAACAAAATCAATAAAATCTCACCAACTGGTTTTGTCTCCTGCCCAGAACTTCGAGTCTTACGTTTGGATGCCAACAAATTAGATTCAATACCCACAACATTGGCTCCCCAATTACCAAATCTACTTTGGTTAAATGTTTCCGAAAATCAAATTCGCCAAGTCCACTATTCAATGTTACCATCCACTTTAGAATGGTTTGATGTCAGCTACAATCGTTTGGAGAATTTGGGTGGTGCTTGGCCTCAGCAACAACAACAGCAAGCTGCTAATCGAAATGCTAAAGACGGAAATTCTCGTCAGAATCAAAACCAATCTCCTTCTAATCAGAATGCACATTTGCGTGTTGTTGATGTGTCCCACAATCTCTTATCTGAGCTAAGTTATGATTCTGTCCCGGCCAGTCTTGAAATATTGAGACTAAGCTACAACAGACTAAAGAAAATATTACCAGACACTTTTAGTCATTCTGTCCATCTACGAAGAGTTGAATTAATCTCTAATCAATTGGAGGATCTCTCGTTGAATTCTCTCAGACTTCCACCCATACCATTAGGCAAGCCGATACCGGAATTCTTAATTGCTGGAAATGCATTTGCCTGTACCTGCAACATGGTAAGTAAAATTTGTTTTTTTCTTCATGAAAATTCGCATTAAAAACGGCATATTTCTCATACGAGTGAAAGCTTTCATACATCTATGCATACAAAAATTGGAATTGAGAGAAAGTTCAAAGGGGTTAAAGATGGGACTCTACTTTATATTTCAGGAGTGGCTGACACGGATTAATCAGCTCAGTGCATTGAGACAACATCCCACAGTTTTAGACTTGGATTCCATTGTTTGTCGTGTGTCTTACAGCCGCACAGTTACCCATGTTCCGTTGCCGGATATGAAACCGCAAGACTTTTTATGTCCTTACAAGTCCCATTGCTTTGTAAGTCTCATATTTCCTCCAAATGTTTGGAAGAATGACATTTAACATTTCCACATATCCTTTTCATTTTAATATAGGCATTGTGTACTTGCTGTGATTTTGAGTTTTGCGATTGTGCCATGGAATGTCCCTCAAATTGTACATGTTTTCATGATGATAATTGGTAAGTCTATACATACTTGTCTTCTTTAAGGGTATCACTTATAATAATCAAACACATCCCATCTTTGTTTTTAAAGGTCTGCAAATGTAGTTGACTGTGCAAATACCGGGGTTGCAACAATTCCTTCTAGACTACCAATGGATTGTAAGTACCATGTTTTTTGCCATTACTTACTTGTTAGTTTTCATAGTCATAAGCTAGTGCATAAAATGAAATGAAAATTCAATCGTCTATATATACTAAGTCCAACCCATTTAATTTAATGTAGCTACTGAAGTTTACTTGGATGGAAATAATATTCCAACTCTCAAGAGCCACATTTTCATAGGAAGAAAGAATCTCAAAATCTTATTTCTCAACTCGAGCAATATTGAGACGATCAATAACAAATCATTTAACGGACTCCTATCTTTGCACTCTCTTCATTTGGAGAATAACAAGCTAAAAGTGCTCCAGGGCTATGAATTTGACCATCTAACAAAACTCCGTGAGCTTTATTTGCATGATAACATGCTCTCAAGTATAAGCAACACTACTTTTCTTCCCTTGAAATCATTGGAAATTCTGTCCTTGGATGGTAATCGTCTTATCCAGTTTACTGTGTGGCAGTTGAGCCTGAATCCATATTTAGTGGAAATTGGATTAGCAAGAAACCAATGGAATTGTGACTGTCAATTTTTACACCAACTTTACGGCTGGGCAATAGACAACTCGAGAAAAGTTGTTGATTTGGGACAACTTCAATGTGTTTGGAATACGACACATAAACCAGGCCCTCATCTCATAGATTACAATCGTACTTGTGGCTCGGCTTGGGCAAGAATGGATGGAGACTTTTATTTCACCTTCTCACCCTTACCCCTCATCTTTGGCTGTGTGTCTTTGGTAATCCTTCTTATCATCGTCATCATCGCAGTCATCTTGTGTCGGGATAATATGAGATTGTGGATCTTTTCTCATTTCGGCATTCGCATGTGTACATCAGAGTTTGATGATGAGAAGCTTTATGACAGTTATCTAATATTTGGAGAAAAGGACGAGTTTGTGGCTCAGAAAATAGCGGATGAGCTTGAGACGAATGACTCTTATCGTCTCTGCCTCCACTATAGAGACCTTATAAGTGAATCTGGGGATCTGAAGGACGTTATGGTTGATGCAGTTGAAAATTCTAAAAGTGTAGTTGTAATTTTGTCACGAAACTTTCTCCAAGGGGAATGGGTCAACGGGGAGTACAGAGGAGCGTTTCATGCAGTGCTTAAAAAGTCTCAAAAACATTCACGTGACGGGAAAAAAGTTGTTATTGTGTTCATAGACGATATAAATCCAATGGAGGTATCTCCAGACATTAGATCCTGGATCAGACACAACAGGATACAAGTTATCAAGTGGAGTCTCACATCTCTCGACCAGAGAAAGCATAAAAAGTTTTGGTCAAAATTAAAATACTCATTACCAGCCCCGTCCTCTCATTACCATTCCAACATTACGAGCAACACAACAACTACTTCAGCCTCCTCCGGTGAGTCAAATGTCGGGGGCATAATGGCCACCCTCAAGTACTCTGCAAACAATGAGAACGAGCAGCAGATCATTGTAGACGAGCTCAATCGTTCCATGGCCATGAATATAAATAACAAGTTGTGGCCTTATGCCTCTAATTTAGTAGCTCTTCCTCCCAAATATCAAATCCCAAACAGTCCAGGGAATTATAGTCAAACAGGCACGATTCAGAGTCACCTTAGTTTAAACAATTACAATCAAAGCATTCACAGCCAGTCAAGCCCCGCTCATCATTATAATCTTCATCAAACAACAGCCCATCACCAACAATATCACCCCCCACTCCCATTGTCCCATCCACCAAAGTCCCCTCCATCCAGTCAATCAACGGACTCTACCACTACCAATGGTGGGGATGAAAGTCTTCATACCCCAACCAGTTTTTCCCTCATGTTCCAACAAATGCAGCAATTGCAGCAGCAGAACAACAAATCCCCGGTGCCAGTGCCAAAGTCTTTATACAGTTCATCCAGTGTCAATAACGGTGTGCTTAATAATTCAAACTCTCATAGTAGTGGTGGTAATAGTGGTGGTGGTGAAAGTTACCTGAGTTTAGAAGGTGAACATGTATATTCTACTTTAGACCCACCTAGTCCTCAACAAACTACTGCTACCAATAATCGTCTTCTCAACAATATCCATCTTCCCAATGGTTACACCTATCAACCTCAGATCCAGGCCAATTCCTCTCCGCAGGCAACTCAGTGGCATCCCACTCAAACCCCACCCACTCCAAAGGCCGGCTTTGGAGGAAATCCTAATAAAACATATAAGCAGGCAAAGAACGATAACAATCCAGTGCAGACTTATTTAGTGTGATGTGATAATTAATTTCTATATGCATATTGTTCGGATTTCTGTCTGTAAGTCTCACTTTGTCAAATTGCATCTTACTACTTACTACTAATATTTGTAACTCAACTCATGTGCTAAATTCAATGAGCTACATACAACCAACTTTTTTATATTAAACTTTGTGAGAACTTTATTAATCAGATAAAATGACAACATATATTATTTTAAATTTCAATATTTGATATGCCACATAAATAAAAGTTGGAACTTTTTAAATTGCATCCGCCTGGATAAAATAGACTGATAGGGTAATCGATGATTATTATCCCTTTCCTATTCACAAACAATATGCTAAGTCTCACTTTATCTTACTCTCTTTATATACCCTTTAGTACAAGACGATAAGCTACACCATCCTTAATTATTATCTAAAATGAGACAGAGTTTATAATTTATTCCTATTAAGAAGCTTCTCATTCGTATACTCTATCTGTAAAGCAACTTGTATAAAATTATCATTTAAACATTCAATGAAAACGGACTTGAATTATTCTAATGTCATGATAATTAATATAGCGTTATATTTATTAATTTATAAAATTATTATCGTCCGCATTTAGACAAACCACAGTCGTCTCACCAAATAAACAACCACAACTCTACCGTATGTAATGCTACTTTAATGCTAGTTAAATTAATATAAATTCATTTATACCCATAAAATGAAAATGTTATAATGCGATAATTACATATTCTGCTGCAATTATAAAGAGTTTAATAAATTAAATTGTTCGTTTATTCGAACAAGTAATGAAAGAAAGAAAAAAAAATCATTTTTGCGATTTGTATACTCAATCATTAAAATTAGTCTCATAAAGCAAAGTTTGGGCATTTATGGAATCTTGTTGACTGACGACTTGACTACTTGGTAATTTGGTAATTTGCCTTTCACCAAAGAAAAAAGGGCATGGCATCGATTTCCTGAAACTCGGTCTGTTTAGTGGAGCAAAAAGGAATAAAACTAAAGAACTCTGGTTAGACATAAATGGATTGATAAATTGATAAATCGACAAGACATTATCCTAGTCTTTAGCAAACAAGGAACAAAGTGAAATGTTGAATGGGGAGTCATTAGCATTTTCTCATCAATATCAGCATAGTCATACTTTATACCAAATGGACGCAAATGAATTGGGAGCTCAGTGAAAAGAAAGGAAATGAAAGAAACGGTTGCAAATCTAATGAATTATGACAGCTTCATCCCTTTCCCCTTATTTTTTCTTCATTTTCCCCACTTACCTACTTTCCAGTTGAGAAAGAAGCGAATATTCAATTTCATTCCACTTTGTTGTTGTTGCGAGAGGGAAATTCCATATTTCATACCTCATTATAAAGATCCCGTCAGCGTCAGATGCTTTCCCTTCTCCGCTTCAAAAAAAGTAAATAACCAAGACCAAAGGGAAACATAATTTTGCAGAATTTGCATCAAGCCTTGTCTTTCATGTTGTTAGGACTGATTGGCCTCACGTTTTACAAAACTAGGACGTCCTTTACATGTATTCAATTATTCAGCAGAGCATAAACTGATGGATTCTCGAATCTATTCCCAAGAGAGAGAAAGTAAGTAAAGCTAATGATTGACATCAAACATGTTTAAAAAATTTAATTTCAAAAGATCAACAAAGTCCTGTAGAAAAAAGTCTTGTGCACAGGGCTAATAAATTCAGCTCAGGTCATATGTACATGTCATGCAGAGAATATACAATTTTAATGCTGCTGCTGCTTGCTGAAAAATAAAGTGAATAAGTAAAACAATGTGAGAACTGGAACAGGCGGACGAAAATTTTCGCATATTCATTCATTTATTCAGTGTATCCATATTCATATTTTAATACCAAGTTTAAAAAATATATAAAAGAGAAAGCCGAAAGTCAGGGACAGGAAAGTTGGCTTTGGCTTTGAAAAAATTCCTCTTGAAAATCCAGATTTCCAAATTGTAAATCAGCTTAACGTTTCCCTACTTTCACCTAAATCTAGCTTGAGTGAGGAGATGAGTGCATGAATATATAAAAAGCCCAGATCAACTTTCTCCTCCAGAAGAAGAGTGTAATAAGCTGAAGTGGAAGAGAGTAGATTGGAATAAAGGAGAGGAAAAAACTAACCAAGATATTCTTGGAATCACATCAAATCTTCCTCCTTCAGAGGTGACGATGAGCATCATCATATTCTTCCTAGTATTAAAATTAGTATGTGCCCTTCTCATATTATGACACACTTTGTACACCCTATAAAAAGAGTTAATAGAGTTTATGTGATATGAACGTGGCAACTCGCTCTTTTATAGGATTGCCGTAATATGTAATTTTTCAGGTTAAGTAGAATGTCAAATGGATCGATATTAGTTTTGATTAGGTCTTCTTGCTATCAGATATTACCTCCTTCCTTTCCGAGACCGGGGAGGCTCGGAAGGCCTTGCAAAGGGAAAGGTAAGTTTATAAATTCATGAGAGTGTGTCTATTACCTTTCTGATAGGACAAACAGCAGAGTATCTGAAACTGAAACCTAATTTTCGTGTCATAATCCAAATAATAATAATATGAAAAAGAGCTAGAGAAAGCTGCTTTTCAACTCCTTTTCTCCGTACAGTTCTTCCTGACAAATCTAATTTCATAATAATACCTATTTACAAAGCGCATTGGATTGTTCATGATACACGAATCAATATTATATATATTATATTTACCTGAGCTGGTGACAGCCACAGTTTAGCCTTTCCCAAAGTAGAAGGCTCCACGCGATATAGTATAAGGGAGGAAATCATGGGAGCGTGACTGTGACAGAGTGAGCGCTGCTGAGGTGACTGAGAATTTCTTTGAAGCTTCATATACCCCAGTTCTTCATCTCATCCGGGATTTGATAATGGGAAAACATGATGATCATAAGAATGAAGGAAGAAGTGCTACTTGTACAAGCCAAGCAGGAAGAAATGTTGGCCCAACTGATACATGCTAAGTAAGTGGGTAATGAGAAAATTACACCTGGATTGCAATGGTCTACCCTTTAGTTAGATCTCTCTTGTTTGTTGCTACTACAATTTATTTACGAGAGAACAAACAAGATTTATGTTGAAGAGCAGCCCAATATTGTTTCAAGGGAACTGGTACACAATAATTTACGGAAACATTTCAATGCACAAAACAAAGTAGACTACCATTCCAAAGTGAGCCAATAAACTATAAATTTAGCTACTGCATGCTTCTTTCACTTTGGTTAACTAGTAACGACCCAAAATCTGCACAATCCCTTTTAACAAATATAAGTAGTTACTCTTCCCCAGCAGATTAGGTTATATTGCTTTGGTCCTCCAGGCAAGGATTTTGCAATCCGCGTATTATTTTGTAAAGTAAGGGAGCGGTGGTGAGATGTAAAATGAGATGAGGCTGCATAGTACATAGTTTTGATAGTTTGCAATCGGATTCCTTTATTACCTCAACGCTCTCTAATACTCTGTTTATATGCTATTCGCTTGTCTTCTCTTGCTCCATTTATTTCTTCAGCCGCACCATTCCCTAATAAATCTCGGTTGGACGTTGACGTTGAATTGTTGGATGGAATCTGATTCAAAACCCTGTGTGGTAACTTCTTCCTTCCGCTATTTTCTATCTTTTCGCATCTCCACATACACATATATAACACGTTGTTTATTTTGTGATCTCAAATTTCGAGAGTTAAATGAGCCAAATTTTGGAATGCGTTTTGAAGTTAACTAAATAAGAAAGCTGAAAACAAAACATGCGGCACGCGAGAAAAGCCTTTTTAATCCCGATTAAATTCCGGCAACTGGAAACGAGACACATTACCTTTACTGCCCATTTGATTATTACGTTTGCCTGTTGGCAGTGCAAAAATTATGCTGTTGTGGGATAACCTCAGTGAATTAAATTGTCTGAATTTCAGTTGTTAGTGAGGCACGAAATGGAATAAGGTTTTACAGTCAAATATCACGCCATGCTATTGCAAACACGCCATTTTATTTGCACCCGTTTTATTAAGGTATTGGCACCTATTTAGGGACATTTGATTCCGATTGTAATTAAGCTGGCTTAAAAAGCCGAGTAATTTTGGCAAACACGAAACAATTCAGGGAAAGTAGGAAAATAAATAAATTTCAATCCAACAAACCCATACTGGAGTAATTAGACAAGTCCAAATAAATACTTGGGATAATGGCATACAACGTAATCTACTTGAATTGCACGCGGCAGTCAAATAATAAGAGTGCATCTCCAAAAACAAAATAACAACTCGAGTTTAACGAGTTCTATGCCCAACACATTATTACCTCCGGGGCAATAAAGGAGTGCACAAAGTGACACTAGCAGGCTGAAGGAAACATTTGCCAAATACCCCTGTCAAATAAGTACATGACCTGAGTAAATGACATTCTGTTCTACAGCGGTACTTGTGCCACTCCAAAATTTTAGTATTCAACAACAAACCTCTTTGTCTTTAATGTTCTCTCAGCAAATTCACTGAACAAGGGAAGGCGTATGCAACAATGAGCAATGAGTGAGACTCGAGTGTTTTATATACAAACAATTTGTACTTCTGCCTCCAGTCAAGTCAAGGTAAAGTAAAGTTGAAAGTCAAAAGCAAGTATAGTAACAACATCAACAATCAGTTTCCTATATCTCACGTTCTTCGACTCGAACACATCAAGTTGACTTTGAAGAATGAAAGTAAAAACATATTTGTATGTATGTATTTGCGCACAAGCCCTTAGTATGTAAATTTATATGTACTATACATTGTTTAGGCAAAGGTACACAATATAAAACAGTTGGAAACGTTCAAGTTCAAAGGTTAGGCTTCACACCCTTGATGTTGAGAAAGAAAGCAAGGATATAGGTAGTAAAAGTAATATTCCAGCTATAAAACTTCACGAACCAAGCAACTCGCTGGAAAAGCAGTGGCAGTAGCCAATCCAAATTCAACGTCAAGATGTTAACCGCATCAAGACTTTGTAGCTTACAGAATCTACGTAATTTCAATGAGCATTTCTGTTCGGTCCAAACAGATGAAGACTATATACACAGTACTACTTATGTTAGAATACAATACATCCATGTACTCTCTATCACTTTTACATATCAAATAAAATGATGGTGGAGATTTGGTTATAATAAAAGGAAGGGGCATTAAAATGTAAGTCTGAAGAGTTGAAGACGAGTGTGCATCTACTTGCAGTACTTGAGAGCAAAAATTACTTTCTCCAGTTCCCATTATATTATGCAATGCTGTATATCCTACAGGGAATTGCTCTTGCCTTGGCCTTCCATCTTTCTCTACCACACACATTTCCAAATTAAATAGTATTGGCATAGATATACTCCCGAATGCATGGTATATTCTTAAATATACAGGAGAAAGGCAAGTAGAAATTCGCCAGACTTTGAATCTCGAGTGTTGAGGTTGAGGTTAGAGCCCAACCCATTTTAATTTCTTGAATTTCTTCCATTCTTTGCTCACTTTTCACAGATATTTTAACAAAACCAACAGAAAGAAAGGTTTAGGAGCAGAAAACATTTAGAAGTGAATTGAGGCTAAGAGAAAATTTATTGCGTTCACCGGTCATTAAGAGCTCCCTGTAATATTTTATCGAGTGCTGCAGATGATCCCTGAACTAGAAGAATGGAAAGAGATGAGCCACTTCAAGTTAGACTTCCTTCCAAAGTTGGCCTTACAGCAGAAAGAGTTTGGAGTTGAACGAAAAGTTAGTTTTTCCTTTGTTCAACGAAAGAGAGAGAGAGAAAACATCCAATTTCAACTAATTCATTAACAAACAAACTCATTCTGCTTGTAACTCTAATTCGAGTTTCCAACAAGATTAATTCCTTTTTGTGAACAACAGTCGAATGTGATATGCAAACAAGCATAAGCAGAATGAAATTTGTACAAATATTATCAAACAGTTTAATTTAAAAATAAAACTTTTTTTATTTGGATTAAAGGAGAGTAGTGTTCATTAACTCACTTTCAAAGAGAACAACTACAAACAATTACTTTTTGCACGGAAGCCATGTTTTAGGTACATATTTAGATAGACAGATATCATTTCCCAAATGACAGGTTGCAGATTGGAGCAAAACTTGTCAATTTTCGCCACTAGCAAGAGAATACGGAAAATGGCGACACAGTATAATAACATATCATAAAAGCGTCTACTCATCACCCACGACAAAACATAATAAAAGTACCCCATAATGCCGCTGTCAAACGTCTGCCAAAAACACAATGAACGGACACCATGCGAGAACAATATGAAAATCAATACAGAAATAACCGCAAATTAACTAAATGACCCTATTCCATACAGATAATAAAATTAGCTCTCACGTGCAATAGAAGTTGGAATAAAAATTACAAATATTTATCCTTTTATACAAATCTAACTAACCATGAAACCATAAATATCAACTACATCATAAACATGATTGCATCTGAAAGAAAATCTTTGAATGCAAAATCAAATTTTCAATTGCCAAATCCTAACTCTATAAATGTACTATGTGAAGCTGGAAAAGAATGTTATGATGAAAAAAAATCCTTTCGGGCTGCTGGATAAAGTTAGCCTCCAGTTGTACATATTTATTTTGGTTCACAACCAATGCACAATTTTGGTTATTTGACTAAAGTAGAAGTAAATACCGATTGAGAACCCAAGTTCCAATCCACAAAGGATTTACATCCATTCTACACTTGATCTCAAAATTCAGATTCAGACGAATCACTCGGCATTTGCGAAAAAGACGTAAATAAAGAAAGTTTTTTTTACTTCCTCCGTTTTTGTCCGCAATTTGCTTCCAAAATTCCAAACGAAGGCAAACTAAATTCAAACTTTGGGATTTTTGTTTGTTTGCTCATACAATATTCGAAATTGGCATTTCTTTATACTTCAGCCGACTCTTTTTCCAAGGCGAGTGAAAGTAAGAAAAATTGTCTTGTCTACCTCACTTCCGGATTTTGATCATTATGCAAATATATTATAGCTATGCATTTTCATTGTATGGAAATTGACTGACAATCCAAGAACGACTTGTTTTATACGAATATAGTGGAATAATTAAATCTTTTACCATAAAAAAAAACACCATGCATCAACTAAAAAAGAAATAAAAGTGAAAGAAACTTCTCAAATCCCATGTTTTACACTTGTTTCCAGCTTATGCTGATGAGTATCTGCATTTGTAAATTTCGTAGAGTTTGCATCCCATTCGTCTCTTTCTTTGTTGACTTAGAGGGGATGGTGACAGTAAATTCATTTAACTCCTTCACTCCTGTAGCAGCCTTGATTCGGTGCAAGACAAGTTAAAATATTCGAGGTAATTTTTCTACCACTCTTGTGCTAAAACCTGAATTAATTCTCACGAAAAAAAACTCGGCCATTTTGAGCTCCTCGAGTTTTAAAAATGTAGGAAAGGAAGAAGCACTTTAACCAATTCAACCACAGCAAAGTCCGTTTCTTTTAACTTGCTCAGATTGAAGAATCGATGCAAGCCAAGATTTCAATCTCCGGAAATTACGGGGCATCTCCATGATTTTATTTCATTTCAAATTACAAAAGTCCACCTTCCTTCCACTTTTCCTCATTCACTTCATTTTACTCCATTTAGTTTATTATATAAACTTTAACGGCATGTGTATTTTTATAGTTGGCTGGCTGCTTTCGTTACTTTTCCAAGCCAAAATCAGTCTGTGTAAAAATGGCCAATTAGGGAAGTTAATGTGTTTTCTTGCAATTCTACCAAGTGTGTGAACTGAATTCCAAATTTTCCACTTTATTAGTTGAGAGTTTTAGACGTACATTGGCTTAATAATGTTAATTAAAAGTACAATCACATGTTTGACCTTACATACAATGAAATTTTGTGCATTGGTCAGTTATAGAGTTTTGTATATATCTAAATATATGAAATTAAAGATTTAAGAGATTTCAATTAAAGGCAAATCTTTTCCAAGGCAGGTAATAAATCATGTGTAATTTTATGCAATTGTCAAATTCCCCATCATGCAAATGTGAGCTTGTATTTTCTCATTTAATGAGAATATTAACGACAAAATACCATTATAACTTTGTAGAGCTACTTTTGTACATGTTTTTCTCAAAAGCTTTCACGAGCCACTTCACCCAAAATCCAACCACAACAAAATCATTGAGTAATTCTCCAGCTTAACTACCTTTCACTAATAAAATGACATATTACTCATTATGGCTACAATAATACTTCACCCTCTCTACAAGAAAATTTACAGGAAGCCAAAACCCACAACGCATTGTGAGCACATAATAATAATGATCCATTGCATACATACATATAACGAATTGTATGCAGCAAAGGAATAAAACATTTCCAACTCATACATATATTGTATATAAAAGAAGCTATGGTTGAATGAAACGTGGAAAATTTAACCAGACCCAACGAACCTTCGTCCAAAACTGTAAAATATCACATCATTGCATGAAATGGAAACGATATCACCATCACGCTCCCTTTCACAATCAGTCACTGAGTCGAGTTTAGTTGTCGAGAGTTTCTAGTCGATAAGTACTTGACTGACTGACTTGTTCATATACATATATAGTACTTTACTTCAATGCAGGTTGTTTGATTGCACGGCAGGAACTGGAATGAATGCATATGTGGTTGAAATATAGACATTTTCTGTTCCGATTCATAATAATTTTGGTCAAACCACAAGCAAAGAAAAAGGAAAGGGCAGGGAAAGAAGGAATTAAGACATCAAAGCCATATATTTCATACAAAATTACCAATTCTTGTTTGTACTCCTCAATTATTTCAGCATTTGTATCAAAGTTTGAACAACATGGCCACACCCACTTGTGTGCATGTGTCAAGCCATGATCTGAATATTAACTATGTAAATAATGGCCCATAACTCAGCCACCATGCTGTTAAGAAAAATGTAACAAAATGTAACAGCAGCCAGCACCTTGAATAAAGTGCAGTAAATAACAGCTCACAAAACTTTTATTTTTGTTTTTGGCATTCTTTCGGCAGAAAGAAATGAATGCCCATTATATGCAATAAAAAATCTTTATTTCCTCAATTTTCTTTCTCTCTACTTTGGGTTTATGAACCTTTGTTGCAAAATTTTGTAGAGTGCCAACCATAATATGCATTATTATTATATATTACATTATCTCATTACTCTACTTTGTGCTCTTTCCTTTTTGTAATATTTGTTGGATGCGTAATATGAAGACTGTCGCAATAAGAAGAAAGTATGGTAATTTAGAAGCTGTAGACACATTTGGGTTATTATTGTCGTTGCAGCAAAAGTTGAAACATGTTCACACCACTTCAGCACAACATTTATTCAAATGGCCGCAAATGTGCTTTAATGATATTCAGTGTATATACACATACTGCGACTGCCTCAATTTATGTAAATTATGATGTTTCATATCTCAATCTTCAACAATGTACAACATGGAGAGAAAAGTACATTGCTGATGACTGTTTGTTAAATTGACTTTCTCCATGCATAGTTGAATCGGATAATAATTCCCCTCCCCCCAAACACCACCGACTCATTCACTTTATAAGTACCGATAGGGTTGTCACGTAAAGTAATGAAATGCACACTTTTTTGTATATTAAGGTGTGTAGTGTTGCATAATAATAATAGTAAAAGTGCACAGGGGTGTCGTTTGATAACGATCATTTTATAATAATTTCATTCCACTACTTTCTTTTCCACACGATATGAACCCCGGGGTTTTAAATGCTCTTGATGAAATTAGAGGCATTACTCTTATAAAGATCTCAATAAATCATCAGTTACCCCATGCATGAGTATAGAAAGTAAAGTTGCACTTTCTCACACCACACAGATATCTGTAGCAAAAAGATCTAAAGGCTAAGCAAAAGCCCTAAATTCAGCTTCAGTGAGAACTCTTGAGGTTGAAGTAAACTCGTCACAGGGTGGAATTCATCCACATCAATATTTCCTTATCGATCCGAGCCTTTCTCCAAGTTCACTTCTCCAAGTTAACCCAAACTACTACTCTTTTGCTGAAAGAAAGAAAACCGACATCAAATGCGGAATGGTATCGCAAGAAGTTGTCCTGAAGCTGGGCTCCATAAGGTAAGAAAGGTTGAGCAAAGAAATGTAACTAGTTTGCTTTTACTTACTTTATCACACATTACTCTATACTCCTATTTAGGAATGAGTGAAAGCAAACTTTTGGTTTTCTGGCGTAGTGTGATGTGATGGTTTGTTGTTGACTGTTCTCTCTTGTTTGTAGCGTAACGTAACGTATTTTACTTTGAAAGTTGAAACATGTTTCGTCCGTTGTGCACAAAGCTCGCCACCCTCAAAGTTTATGAAACAGCAGCAGCAGCTCAAAGGAAAAGAAAGATGAGGATTGTGCTTGATGGAATTGGAGTTTAGTATATAAGCTCTGTGGTAATATGGATGGACAGACTTGCTATTATTATAATCACTTCAACAAAAGAACTACAAAAAAACATTCTATATTATAACTCGTTTATACACAAGAACCCTTTGAACTTTCTTTCTCCTACAGATGGAAAGAAAAACGAGTTTTTCATTATCCTATTTATAAACAAAACTAGCAAACGTATAATTATATAAAAAGCATACGTTTAAATTATAATGAAAAGATATGTAACAATTTTAAATCATAAAGTCAAATATCGTACATTATGATGTCGCCTGTCTTCTCTTATCCTTTATCATTCGGCTCAAGAGTTCTTGTGTTTGTTTATATTTAAGGTTTTAACTTGCTGAATGCAGTCGTTGTTGTTTGCATCTTTGCTGTGCGGCTGGATGGTTCGTTGGCTTTAGTGAAATATTACATAACATTGTGATAATAATGGCCAATTCTGCATCCTCCTCGGTGAAAGAAAAGACGAGGCTTGTTCCCACTTAAAAACAACCTTTGCTTGGCTAAAGTTGGCTAGAGTTTAAGAAAGAGTCTATGGCTTATTGTTTATTTCCCAAGAAAACTATCCGACGCTGGTTAATGGGGAAAGTGGGTATGCAATATTCCATGAGAATGAGCAAACTCTTAAGCAAATGGGCCGTCTTTTTTAAAAGGAGATTCCCTTAATAGATAAAGTATGCCGTTTTACAGTCCACACTCTTCACTTTTTAGCAGATTCCAAGCTCAAGATTTTACTCCAAGGAGTTCAAAAGCAATGGGTTTCAGGACTATTCAGCAGAAAGCCTTGAAAGTTATGAATACATTGTTGCATTATGCATTGTAAAAAGGATCTCCTCTTCCCTTGTAACGAAACACGGTGTAATGGTTACACTTTATCTTAACATGCTGTACTTTTAGAGTATTAAAATGCCGACAATGGAGCAGCCAGATAAAGATGACACAGAATAAGAGTCACTTTTTCAAGACCAAATCCTTTAGTTCATATTTTTAGAAAACATACAAACACATGCATACTATATATTTACAAACCACACGTGTATTCTAATCTAATCAACTTTATTACATTATTTTATTTCGCAAAGCTTTCTCAATAAAAAAAATCTCAAATTGTTTATTTCTTTTTTTCTCTTTCGTGCCCCTAATCTACCAAAGTAATTGGATTTCTCTGTTTTCCTTCATCATGACCTCCATTTTTTAACGACAAAGTTTAATAATCGATTCTCTTTTGAGAGGGAATGAGTTTGACAATAATAGTCCCGCATTCCACAAATGCTTTCTTTGGCATTGTATTGTTGTTGTGGTGGAAGGGATTGGAATTATGCAAAGTGGTAATGTAGAGCAGTTATACATAATGTACAAAAATTTAGATAAGATACTTGAAATGAGGCCATAGTGGGATAAAAAGATTAGTTAAATTGAATTAGTTAACAAGTAAGTTGGAAATAAATGGGTCAGATACTTTCTACATTTTCTTTCCTTGCAAATAAATAGGTTTCCCCAAGTGGACACTAAATTGTGAAAGGCTTTAGTTTAAAATGAAATATTCCAAAAACGTTTCTAAAAGCCACTTTATTTCCTTTTAAGTATGTACAAGCAACAATAAAAGGATACTGTTATTTTTACAAAAAAAAAACGTATCTAGCTTTTGAGCCAAAATTTAATTGCAAACAAAAATCAAGAAAATCTAAAGGTATGAACAAAAGAGCAAATAAAAATTCTGCATGCATGACAGAAGCCAACTTAATTCTGCTCAAGTCAATCCATATAAACCCAATGGACCATGATGAATTTCTTTGCATTCTACAGAGGGAGGCTACTTACTTCGTGAACGAAATGTTTTTTAACTTTCTGAAGAAACCGCTTCTTGCAACTTAACGATATTTTGCACACATATTCTCTATTAGATGCTTGACATGTTTGCAAAATTTCAGATTGATAGGTCAAAAGGTCTCTGTGCAATTAAATTCGAAAGTTGAGGTACCAAAAAGACAAGTTTCCAATAGGAAACGCTTGTACCCATGAGCAGTATTTAAGCCTAAGGATTTACTAAATACGGTTTTCTATACTACAATTTACTGGGAACTAAAATCCGTTAATAGTTTGGAAATATTTCCCCAATATTGTCTGCAATCGTAAAAGGAAAAAAATATATAAAAAGTAGTTTAAGGCACTTTTTTGCATAATTGACCCTATGTCCAAGGCAAAAGGTCACTGACCCCAAAATTGCAAGGCACGTAGGCCATTACTCTACTAGCAAGCTATTTTAAAAGTTAGGGCCGAAAAACTTTGTCGGGTGGTCTAGAAAATACCAAAGCTTTTGCCTTTACCCTTAAATATGGAGTGGAGCGCTTGAAAACCGCGTGGAGCGCGAATGGGTGAAGGAAACAGGAAATTTCTTGCAATTCTTAATGATCAATTAATTTTTGTATAA
>JAQIXN010000431.1:0-39318 GCA_034698145.1 Proisotoma minuta
ATAAAAATTTTACCAATTTGATTGAAAATGAGATTTTTTTACGTTTCGATTGATGTGATTGCCCCCTCAGTGTAAATCAAAATATTAAAAGTTATTCTTTAAAAGGCAATCGAACAAGGTCGGTTTTTGGAAACACTGCCACATATGTACGTACTTTATAAACATGTCAATCATGAAGAGAAAGTTTGGATCGTTAACTTCGAATCGTTCCCCTGTGCATATGTACCAAAGGGAGTTGAGAACTGAAGCGTTGAATTTATTTTTTAGCTGAATGGGCTTTCCAATATTGTCACCAAAGAAAGAAATAAGTTCTCGAGCCTCATGTTGAATACTGGATTCCATCGAAGTCTTTCCAAGTCCCAACATTCTCAAATTTCTAATAGCGAAACGTCGTTGCTCGCTCCAAGTCTTTCCTTCAGAGAACAAAATTCCTGGAATGGGAGAAATTGTCTTAATTTCGCTTTGCTAATTATTATATTTACTTACCTCTTTTCTTTCCATGATTTCTTGTCATTTGGGCTTCGAATGCAGGACGACCCATGAAATCTTCTTTAGCATATGCATCCATTATCATTTTGTAGTCATTTATTACTACAACTCTAAATTACAACAATTATTGTATTGAGAAACATTTTGTTTTGCATAATCGACATTTCTCGATTTATTTTAGTTAGAAAATTTACCGAAATTTCCCTAATTTAAGAGAAAATACTTTTCCGTATTTCTTTTTAAATGACTCGAAAATTTTAATAGGATTTTTAAAGAGGATGAAGGGCAAATAACCCAAAATTGGGACACCCCACGGACCTACATAAATATAGTAGTAAGTAGGTTTATTTATAGCTATATATAATCTTTAACAATTTGATTGCTTTTAATACCTGGTGGCAGATCTTTAAATTCCATAAACTTTTTAAATGCATACAGCAAAATTAGTCCTATTGCCGTTGTGAAAAGAACGTCTTGTAATTCCATTGTTTTAAGAAGAAAAGCCGAAATGGAAAGACAACGTAAAGATGAGAATTAATATGGGGAAATGAGACAGACTACTGTAAAAAAAAATATAAATCACTACACAATGTTGAATAACTTATCATATTCGTGTCCTTTTATCTGTGTTGTCACCAAGAGCATGCAAAGTAGTGTTATCGAGGGGAATTATTGGAAATTGTCATTTGAGTGTATACTTTAATATCTCATGTTTATCTGAACGATTAGGGCTAAAAATGAGGACGGGGATTTCTTGCCCTTTTTTTGGAGTGTATAGGAAATTCCATGTTAATTATTTTTCTGTGATATCATTTTATTAAAAATACTTATTCAATTCATTATAACAGTTCTTTTGTAAATTTAGAGGCAGGCAAGCAATACTGTTAACATTTTGTTTGATTAAGAGAAAGTCGTTTTCTGAGGAATATGAGGAAGGAGAAAGCAAGCAGAGATACGTATTTATCAGGCAGGAAGCGCAATTATTAAGAATGATGATAATACTCGTGTATGTAAGATTGACTAGTCTTATGCTTATGTTGTCGTACAATGATTTGTATTGTGGACACAGCGCTAACAGATCAGACGAAGAAAGCAGTGTTCATATAGAAAAAGCTCCGTGTATCTTCTTTTGAGACGTGTAAATTTCATAAATTCCTACTTCATCCCAGATCACAGTTTTTAGTGACCTCCGTGACCTCCGTGCCAACCGACATGGGGCTTGATATCATAAATGGGATGCACCCACTTTTGAAATTCCTGCTTAATTGGGGGGAGGTGTCTAAAGAAAAATAAATCAGCACAAGTTAGCTATGTTTTACGTATGTTCTGGGGGGAAATTGCATACTTTTGGAATTCAGCAGCATGATATTTGCTCTTGTGGGACTCGGAGTGTGTGTGAACATGTTTCTCTCCCTTGTGGTAAATTGGTTGATGGATATGTTCCTTCACAATCTTTTGGTGGTGGATATGATGCTACAATTACAACATTTGCACATCATTAGTTATCATGTCACATTATTTAAATTAAATGTCATTTTAATACCTTGTGCAAGTTGTGGTTGTGAATGTTTTCTCTATGGAGGTGATGTTGATGGGTAAGATGTTGATGGTAATGATGTTTGTGAAGGACCTTTTGGAGTTCGGTATGATGATGATTAAGGGTGACATGCTTGTTGTGGTTGTGGACAACAGTTTCCTTCTTGTGATGTTGTTTCCATCCATGTTTGTGGTAATGGTATTCCTTGGCAAATTGAGGTCCATGGGAAACTGTATCGTGTCCCTTTCCATGAACATGAATTGGTGGGTAGTTTTGAGTTTTGACCCAGCCCCATCCTCCCCAGCCATGTCCATGTCCATGCCCTCCATGACCATAACCGCCCCCTTCATGTCCATGAGCGATTTCATGACCCCCACCATAAACTCCTCCCTCAATTCCTCCATGACCAAATCCACCGTGGCCATATCCACCATGACCAAAGTGGTGACCTGCAGCTGTGGTTTGATCATCCGAATCTGAGGCAGCTTCTTTTTTGGCAGCTTTGTCTGTGGTTTCACTGGCAGCAGTTGCAGAGTCACCAGAGGAAGCAGTTGGCGTGTTGCTACTTTCCGCAGTCACAAACACTTCGGCTGGAGCGTCTTCAGTCTTGGCAGTTGCTTCATCTCCTTTGGCGTAAGCGACAAGCGCTACGGTCTGAAATGTCGTTAATATTTTTAGAAACATGTAATTACATAAGTAGTTCCGTATTTTTTTTTCTTGCACTCTAGCTACGCTTGGATAATTATCAACTAATAATCCTTCATGTAAACAGCCAAGTTTTAGTGTGAATGAAGACATTCATAATTACATGAAAGTGTAAGTGAAGTTCATGCTTTAGTGATTTAATCATCATGAGGTTTGTTGTAACCAAAATTATCAAAAAAATTATCTTGTAATAACAGTGAAACAAGTAGACCGAGTTAATTTCCGGTGCATGAAAAATTACAAAAATCGGGAAAATATAGTTTGTGGTCAAATAAAAACTCTGGAGAAACAAAAAAAAATAATAAAACTTACCAACAAAGTGACCAAAAACTTGTTCATTTTCAGGTGGCTTTTGAAAGCACTATATATAAAATAAATATTTGCAGAAATATTCACCACAACTTTAACCTACGACCTCTCCTTGGTCCTGCAAATGAGACTGTTTGGAGTTGAGGAGATGACTGACTTGTCCAAACGTAGGACCCTCGGCTTTTATACACTTTCCACCTCAAACGTTATTATTTAATCCTTCAGTCATATCAACACACATTATCATTTATTGCATTGCATATTGCATTTATTTACTCACATTACGGAAAAAGAGGTAGCGTTTACTTGCGAAAAGTTTGCTAAGAAAAAAGGAAGCTGCATATCCCGTATTGCATGATATTATTTAATATTTTGTTTGTTGGTCACTCATTATTAAATGAGATTCAGTTCAAAAGGGTCTAAAGTAAAGCATTACCATTTATTTATTATATAATTGTTTCTTTCGTGGTTTAGCAGTCATGCCTAGCTTGCTTCAAAAACGTGCTTACTTACCACCTTTTGAATTTGCAATTTTAATAATAATCATCATTCATTTATAATCAGCCACCACGTTAAAACTAAATTTATAAGGTTGACCAAAAATCCCAGGTAAAAATTAAAGCGTTGCATACATAAAACTATTTTGACATGTTCAAAAGCCAAAATAAATATTTTTATGAGGAATTTTGTAGAATATAGTCACATATCTCTATATACTTCCTCTCTTCTTATTTTTTTTTTTACTTCTTTTGTATGTGATCTACCTGAACAATTAACCTGTCCAAAAATGTTAAGTAGTTCCTTTTCTACGTTGCTCAATGTAACACAACAACATGTAATAACAAAATAAAATATGGATTAAAATGGATAATCACCCAATTTACTCATTGTTAAGAGAATGGGACAAAAAGCATTTAGATAAAATGCAGAGCATGTACTAATCTCATCTTTTTTAAGCAATTACTTGAGTAATTTATAATTGATATTGCTTGTAATTTAAACCTTTTAGTTAAGTTTATTGCTTAACAGTTTTAAGTGCGTATTGGGTAAAGAAAAGGTGATTTTAAGATCTGATCCTGCTTTAACATGTTGCTACATGAATTTTGTGTCGTGGCGTGTGGCCGATATTTGCATACGAACTTGCATGACATGATAAGTTCAAAAGATATTGCGTGAACCAATTATCACTCCTTTTGCTCAATTTCCAGAAATGTCATTTCCTTTAAGATATTATGACAATCCGGATGAATGCCTTTCTATAATATGTAGTTAATTTTTTCGTTCTCATTTTGAAATGCCACAGATATTAAATGTTATTATGTATTTGAACTACTGAAAGTTTCACACTTGCGACATTATTTTTACAAACATTACATGAAAAAAAATTAAAGACAATGCATTTGTGCATTTTGCTATCTGATTATTGTTTTGCACATAATTCCTCATTCTTCTGTTGACTGGAGATGGGGATTTTCCCTTGAACGAGATCCTAACAAACTTTTACTATCATTTGCCAAATCAAATTTTAAATGACTGCTACATATTTTTTATGTAATTTCTTATTTATCTCAATTTCATTGATGTAATTTTGTTGGGTCAGCCAAAGCTATTTTTTGCCCTCTTAGTCCTAATCGCATTAATTTACAATTTGCAACAATTGATTTAGCTTGCACTTTTTGAGAATTTTGAGTGAACTTAAAAACTCGGTTAATCGTGACTGATTACTTTATACTTTTCTGATTAAAGTCGCAAAGAATTATGTGTTACTTGATGTGGAAAATTAATCGGAAATGCAATTTTTGAATGAGGTATGAATTACGATATGATGGACGCTCAAGGAAAAAACTAAAAATTGCTCTACCGGCTTAACACAGGTCAATCTCATTAAATGTGTTCGTGATATAATTTTTGATTTTGATTTATGAATTATTGTATATTTTGATTAAAACAAATGGCCGGATGAATCAACTCTTTTTTGCTCATTTTGAAATATTTATAAAGTGGTTTATTTATATAGACCAACAACTTATTTTCTGGATGCATGAATACACATTATTTTATTTGACATTTATAACAAAAGTTATATTTTTGAAACTTTACCAGTCTCTTCCGTTTATTGTAAAATTTCTTAAATTGGCGACAACTGCTTTATATGAAAAAAATAGATTTTCATATTATATAACTCGGTTGTTATTAGTTTGCCCCTTTTTGTGGACAAGTCCAGCTGCAGAAAAGTATAATGGAACCAACATCTTGTTCCTCCCAGAAAAGTGTTGATAATAAATCGGATAGCCAGCCACACCCACCCAGCGACAAGGTCAAGGAAAAGGGGGGCAAGAAGTTTGTCGTCAAGAAACGACCACCCCCAAAATCAGTCCCCAACCGGCCAAACGACGTGTACATTAGCGAAAAGTCCAATTACAAGGCAAGTGTATGTTAATTTAAATTGAAAGTATATAATATTTAACAATAATAATATTTTAGGCCCAGGTTTTGAAATGTAAGAAGCTGTTTGAAAGTGGGGATTACTCTGAAGTATTTGTACACGGACTTGGATCTTCGATACCCCGGGCGATAAACGTGGCGTTGGAGTTGAAGACGTTTTATCAAGGGACCGTGGACTATTCGGTCAACACAAATACCATTCAGCTAATTGGTAACTATCCATTTTCTACAATTCCACACAAGCAGATTTTTTATATCCCCAATCCACAAAAGCTTCATAAAATCACGATTTAATACATTTGCACATATTCAATAAGAAATGAACTGAAAAAGAGAAGATTCTTTTCAAATATTTGCTTCCTGCAATTATTCATATAATGCATTCAATTCAATCATCAAAAATACTTGATAAAAGAGTTACTAAACTAATTCAGAGTACTAATCGGAAGTTAAGTTGCATTGCATAGTTTTTTAATAGTCATAATTTTTTCAAAAAAAAGAAACATTAAAAGTCTCATAATTGCATAACAGATATTAACAACATTAGTTGGCCAATGGTCAAGTAAAGTCATGGGACTATAAAACGAACGTGTGATGCACAATGTAACAAACGCTAAACTGCAATTTTCATGTCAAGTAGAGTACTAGTTGCAAAATTAAACTATCGTGTAA
Organism: Proisotoma minuta; assembly: GCA_034698145.1. Classification (NCBI taxonomy): domain Eukaryota; kingdom Metazoa; phylum Arthropoda; class Collembola; order Entomobryomorpha; family Isotomidae; genus Proisotoma; species Proisotoma minuta. The sequence goes on from JAQIXN010000431.1 coordinate 6,158, forward strand.
AAGATTGACATGTAATAATTTTGAGAGAATAAGGACGGATGTCGTTTGTTTGCGTATAGTTTTTGGCCTAATACGAATTGCATAAATTGAATTAAATTATGGTTTATGTTTTAACTAATTATGTTTGCAATGCTTCTTACATAGCCTTGTGAAATAAAATAAGGGTCACATCTGGTTGATGTAATTTAATACATTTGACATTTCTTTTTATATCTAGACGACCTGATTCCCTTGGACGAGACAGCTCCAGCAACGACACAATCCAGAAAAGTTTCCTGTGTAGACATTCGTATTTTTCGTGCAGTGAATATTCCATAATTATAGTACGTAATTATAGTATAGGTCAGACAAGCAAAATGTTTTTCACACTTGAAGAACTTGGTCAGTGGCTGGGGGTAACGACGTACGAGATTTTTGTGTGGGTGACATCAGTCATTGTGTTTACCGTTTTACTTTGTTTGAAACTTGATGGAAATATGACCATCACTTGGTGGGGAGTGTTCATGCCTCTATTTGTGGGGGATGCGGTAAATGCCTACTTTGTTGTAACCGTATTTATAAGAATGTGTTTGGACAAGAGGGTTAAGCCAGCGTTTTTTAGAATTATGTGGAGTCTATGTCAATTATTCCTTGTATTCATATTTGAACTTTTGCTATGTTGGAGACTAAATGACCCGAATCATTTTGAATTTTCTGAAGCTATTGCTCCACTCTTTCTCTTTTCAGTTTTTATTATGGTAAGAGCCTGTCAGCTCCATTAATTATTATTTATGCATGTACATGTGATAATAAATGTAATCATTATTGGATATTGTAACATCACAGAAATATTATTTAGTTGGATTTACTAATTTTATTTGAGCTGTGTTTTGATTTTGATCCATCATTTGGCTCAAGTTGACAAGGTCTTAAAAATTCCTGTCCTCTTTCATGAATCCACTTATTCGAGACCCATTTTGACCCAAACATGACTGGACAGGCTCCATGCTGGGTTCTAGTTTTATAATAATTTAATCTAATTAATCTATTTTCGGATCTAAAATCAGTTGACCACGATACCTAAAATCACCTCTTCCATCGGGTTTTAAATTGTACCAAAAAGCAGCAGCTCCTTTCTCTGGCCAAACGCTTACTCCCTAGAAAGTGGACAAAATGAATATAAACGAACTTATTAGTATCAGGCAAAAATAAATTACCAAATGTGGGAAGCTAGTAGCTCCTCCCACTCTCACGTCGCTCATGTAAAACATCAAGGTGGCAATGCGGTCCCCTTCATCCTCTGGCAACCAGCGCCTCGTCTCATTTGTCTATTGTTTCATAATAATTAGAGCCTTGTGTTTTCAACCAATTTAAATAGCCCGAGTACATACGTGAGAAAAGTCAAAGTGGGGCAAATACATCCCCCCAATTCCATAATTTGCAACCTGCAAATCTTCAGCCATTGACAAATCCAAATTAGTGAGCTGCTTAATTCTCTTATTGAGTTTCCCAATGGCATCATGATCTTCATCAATTAGCCAAGCTGATTTACTAACTCTTGTAGAACTATGTTGAGTGTCACCAGTCGCGGCATTTACCACCGTCGCTGTTTCAAACCTTGGAGTTGCTAATTTCTTGATGACTTCAATCTCAGAGTCGTATAATACGTTATGAAACATGACTAGAGGAGGGTCCAAATGAATTTGTTCTTCTTTCACACGTCCAATAGCAAAATATGGATTGTTTAATCGGTTAGAGTAAAAGCAAGATAATTTTGGATTTTGAGACGGCAATTCTCTTCCTTCACCACGACACAATGCTTCGTATTTTCTTAAAACAGTGGAATAAAGGTCCTGAGATTGCATAATAATGCGACAATTAATTTTGTAAATACTTGTAAAAAATGGGTATAATTACTTCGGCTTCTCCTTCCGTTGGTTGATTTTCAGCAGCTTTTACAACCTCGTCAATAAATGCATCAAGCTCTATCCCTGTCAACTCAGATAAAAATCTTTTTCCAACATTTAAGGTGTTTTTTATGTCCTCTGCCCAGGCTAAGTTTTCCAAAATTTCAGATTTTTGTGTCACCACTTTTTCAAAATCTCCAAAGTTTGTAAACCTTGTATCAATTTCCGTATTGTTCATGTTTGCATCTTGAGAATCTTCTTCCAGTTTTCTCAAAGCTTCGTTAAACCAAGAGATTGCATAATCATAATTTCTTTCTTGGTAGCTTTGTTTCCCAATTTCAAAGCAGTCGTCAACTATAAATAATAATAAAATAAAATTCCTTCTTTAAAAAAAAAGTCTTTGCAATTTATTTAATCAATAATTAGAACCTGATAAATGTATCGATGAGCACAAATCATCCAAAAGACACCCTTTTGAGAGTAATTCTGTTTTTAGAAGATATGTGTCTTGTAATCTTATTAACGCAACGGCTGCCCTGTAAAAGTATTTTTTTTAAAATGTTGCAAAAGAAAGTTTCTTTCCTTTTGTTTGAATTATAATAGTACCCTTTGAGATCTTCTTGTTGAGGAAACTTTTTTGTGGACGTTAATTTGTCTATTTGCCTACTCAAAACTTTAATATTTGACCTGTCCAATGCCGGCTTGAGAATATCTGCCAAATCTGCCGAGAGTCCTTTAATTGCTAAGAATGCATTGATTGGGTTAAGCAACTTGAAATTATCGTCATTTTGATGGAGAGGGACAATTTCCCTCGCACTACTTATTTTGCCGTCCCCTGCCACACCCACTTTGCTTAAGCCACTTGAAACCATAAACTTTTGTCTGACAAGATCCAATCTCAATTCCTCCTTCTTCAAATACTCGCCCACTGCATCACTCACAAGTCTCTGCAATTCAAAAAGGGACTCGAGTTCCACTTCCGCATTGAAAATGTTACAATGACACAAGTAAAACAGAAAACTGGAAACTAAGATGGTTTGTAAAATGGGAAATTTTATTAGCTTTTCAAGCATTTCAAAATATGTTTTATCTTGAGATCTTTTCTTTCTTTCAGAGTTTGTTGAATTGCATACACACTTTATGCCATTCCAAATGGGTGAAGCTTTTCAAAGTTAAAGGTTAAACAATGGAGGAAGTAAAGATGCAAGTCATTTGATTACTTATTGATCGAAATCTAAGAAATTCGAATACAGGTGTATATACGCTATCCCATTGTTCTTCACTTATGAGAATTGACAGGAGAATGTGGATAGAAGATCTCATTAAGAGAGAAATGTTATTTTTCACCTTGCTTGTGAGCTGTTTAATTACTCGAGTATTAATCTAACTCGTTATTGGGTTCAAATGCGTGGGTGGGGACCGCAATAAAATATAGGGAAATAAATATCTAGGAATTGAAAATCAGTGTAAACTCCTTTGAACGTTTGTCTGTAAAACTAGACCTCTATTTTAAGACTATTCAGGAAACGGCGTTTAACCATGAAAAGCAATCTCTTGAAAATTGTACCAAATAAAAATCTCATGTCTTGGTTTGGCTGCCCATTCTAAATTACACTTTGCATGTAGCCAATTTGCTGAATTCAAGGTGGATTAAAGTGAATTGACAATAAACCCAAATTTTCTCAAAGGGAAATGTCCCGTTACATCAAAATTCAAAAGGCCTTTGTCACATCTTTCAACACTCGGGCTGATAGAATTAGTATATATATTTTAAAGCCTTATATATATACAGCCGATACATCATTTAGGTTGATTTCATAATAGAACTCCTTTACATCCTCTCATCTTCAGATCTTGCATGCTTTTTATGCAATCCGAATTTTTCTGATGATAAAAAGTACAGTGCACTGTACATAGCTTTTGTTATTGTTGACAGACCATGACATTCGGTGTCTCAAATTACATAAATATTTAAAGTAACTGCCGTTTAAAGTGTAATAAATTAATGCTACCAAAATTGCATTTAAAGAAATTTATTAATACTTCATACGTATAATTTAATTATTTTTGACTTTTGTATAATATTTTAAAATTTTCATTTACAAACTAATTAATAATTTTCAATTCCTTAAAACATTATTTCCACATTAAATCATGAAATATTTTCTTTTTTGCTGTTATATTCAGTTTGCAGCAGAATTTGGTCATTTTGAGAGTTGACGACTTCAGAATCTGAGCACGAACAGTTGTAGACTTGATTACAATTACATGAAAATGTGCTAAGAGTTGACAGACCTCCAAAAATACCCCAAGAACTATTTTCATCTGCATCTTCAACGTCATCCCATAGTGGTTCCCATCTTAAAAGTGTACTAAAACTTGGGAATAGATCCTCGAATTTTGGCGTGGAACTGGCTAAAACTGACGTAATGCGCATGCAAGTGTTCCGAAATTCAATTTGTATTCGATTGACCATAGTTTCTGTGAAATTGACGGCGAGATTTCTATTCAAATCGAATGGGTGTTGGACAATTATGCTGACATCAGGGAAATTTGTTTTCTTAAACTTTCCTTGAGGCCCAGTTCTTCCTATTATTGGACTTTTAGGGAATATTTCTCCATAATATGGAGAGATTATAAAATTGCCAAAGTTAAAAAATGCAAAAGATGCAAAAAATTCTTTCAAAAAAGTAAACATCATTCTGGTTTCAAGCAAGCTTCGCATTCCCTCAATATAATCGGTCTCGGAGCATTTGTTATCGTCGGAGCATTTTTTATCGTCGGAGCCTTTATTTTGTTCCATCTGTTCGTTTTTCGCATTCTCGTTTTCAATGTTGTTGTCTTTTTTGGCTTCCTTTTTGAAGGGATATTTTCCCCTTCTTTCCATGTAATCTTGGATTGTTGGAAGATGATTACAAAAGGAAACCTTCCATCCATGAACATAGTCGTGAATTTTCTTGGTCTCCTTGCCCTTGTCATGAGAGTATCTGTAAAGTTTCTGCAAAGCTTGAATGCATGGCAGAATGTTTTTCTTCATGAGAAAGACCAACACCATCATTGTTAGCATATTGTTAATTCCGCTCTCATCATTTCCTCCTAAACTAAATCTGTGAAGTCTGGCCCAATAGTGGACAAATTTTATAATGGGCAAAACCCTTGGATCAAGTTCAATCATTAATTCAAGAAGAAGTGCCACATATGGTCCATATGGGTCATCGAAATTGATTTTACACTTCATCCCAAATCCATAATGACAAAATAGAAGGGCATCCACTGCAGTCTCTCCATAATTGATAAATTTTTCGTCAGGCATTAGAGCAACTTCTGAAGCAAATTTTGTCATTGCGGATCCCGTCACTGTTGTCAGATTTGAGAGAACGTAGCGAACTCGACCTATTGCACACTGATACATTTGGGATGAATGAGGCGGCTGGATTTTAGACCATTGGGATTGTGTTGGTTCTCCAAAGGGTTCCATAAATATTTCAAATGCCGAATCCTTACCAAGAAATCCATGAATTTGAGGTTGAACCATGCGAAAGCACATATTAGGAAAAATTGGAGTCAAAAGCTGTTGCAAATCTTTATAAATATGAAATTGTGAGATCATATTTGATTTAGTGAGACTTGATTCTTCCAAAAATTGTTTAAACTGAACGCTTATTGAGTTATCCTTCATTAAAGTCATCATTTCACAATGACCAATAAAAAATGACGAGTCAATTTTTTCATGAGCTCCACCAATATCCAAGAGAATCGCCCCTAGTAAGTAAAAAAAAAAATACAAATAATTTGATTGTAAGCTCAACTTTATGCGTTCAATTATTCACTTACATTCTATCAAAGATATCGTATCTTTGCACCGTATTGATACAAAGTTTCCATTTATTCGACTGTTTTTCTTACTTTCAAAGATTCGTTTTACACAACTTTTGTGATGAAACTGGATAACAGCAAATGTTCCTCTTGGATCTGAAATAAAATCCGTGACGAGTCCAAAATTTGCAAAATGCTGCAAAAGTAACTTGTCATTTTGAACCAGGTCTAACTCAGTTACAACGATGGACCTCTGATTTGTTGCGTTATCCCATACTAAAAATTCTTGAGAACAAGAAAACAACAATTAAATATAAATCATTCTTGTGTTGCGTATGACTATTATGAATTGGCCAGGTTTTACTGCCAGATTTTTACCTGGCCCTCGTATAATCAAATTGCCAACAAAAACGTATTCAGGGAGAAGTGTCAACGAGTTTAAATTGTGGACACTAGTTGTTAAATGCCGATAAAATGACGCAATGGATCCTATGTAAAAGTGAACAACGGCTTTTATTTGTCAAAACGACAAAATAATTTTGATAATTAATTGTAGAATCACCTCCAGACCGAAAACCCTTGGAATTATATGGATCACATTTGTTACAAATTGGAGCAACAGGCGTTGTTAAAGTTTTAAAATTGTTATTGAAGCCATTATTATACATCTCTGGAAAGGGTTGATAATTTTTTGGCATCATATTTTGAACTGGCTTTTTGTCGCAGGAATGTAAAATCAAAATAGATCGGTTGTACGTCTACTAGAAAAGCTTTATTTGTTCTCTAAAAATGAAAAATATAAATGCAATAGCAAAAAAATAATCATTCATTTTAGAGGTCGGAAGAACCATTTCTTTGGTGATAAACTAGTCTTCATAGTTGACAACTTCAAAACGAATATTGGTCAAATTTCCCAGTCTCCCTTCGATGATATCGCCTCCATAAACTGGGCCTAAGCCATCTGGAGTACCAGTAACGATTGTGTCTAAAAGAATTACAAAAATAATCATACAAATCAGGCCTTTTGCATCTCAGATCATAAATGCTATAAGTATATACACCTCCAGGCTCCAATGTGAAATAACGTGAGCAATAACTAATCAATGTAGCCACATCAAAAATCATATTCCTCGTATTATCCGACTGTGTGATATTCCCGTTAATTTTGCACTCCAAATCCAAATCATTTGGATCAGGAATTAAATGTTTGGGGATAAAATGGCTGACGGGACAAGCGGTATCAAACCCTTTTCCAATTTCCCAAGGCAGACTTTGGTTTCCAGATTTTTTCTTTTAAAAAGATACAATTGAGATGATTTGCATTTAGAAAGATTAAATTAAATTGGCTTACTATAAATTCTTTAGCAGTCATGTCCAAAGCTAAAAAATATCCAGCTATATGATCCTTGGCATTTTCCATACTAATTGCCTTTCCCTTTTTTCCAATGACCACTCCTAATTCTATCTCGTAAAATACAGTCCCAAGAGAATCAGGCAGCTTGAAAAATATTAAAGATATTAAAGTAATTTTCAACCCCACTTTTTAATACAAAGTTTGAATTGCTTAATTAAGATATTATATTTACCCGTATTATTTGGCCTTCTTGAATGTAAGAAGTTGTAGGCTTCAAAAATACAATTGGTTGTTTCGGAACTTTTAATACTTTGGCCAATTCCGAATTTTTCCACCTATAATTCCTTCCAATCCCGATAATCTTTTTCCCGTGTTTCGTGAATTGTGAAAAGCGTTGAGCATCCTCCTCTTGTACATCGTTCGAAATGGCCTTGGACAGGTTCTTTGCATTACTGCAAATTGCCTCTGAATTTGCATCGCAAAAACAACAAGCCCATTCAAATTTCTCAGGGGTTTCGTTCTAAATAATTTCCAAAATTATATACAAAATGATTAAAATAAGTAATAAACGAGTCATACACTATCCACATTATTGTTGAGAAATGTGAAACTATTTCCAAAAGTAAGAGAGACCTGCTTGTTCTCTTCTCTTTTCTGCTTCGTCCACAATAAAATTTCACAGCCCTCTTTAACTACAACAGATTGAATATTCTCAACTTGTAATTTCGAGACGGAGCCCGGAAATAATACTTCTTGTCCATCTCCCGTATTAAACCAACCCTCAAATAGCTTCCCACATCCAACAAATGAAGGCTCAACTTTTCTGGCTTTTCTTGAAAAATCATCTTCTGTACATTTGCAGGCAGCAGACTGAAAGCTCTTTTGATCAGCTTCTAATAAGGATATTTTCTCAATATTTGTTTCTTCATACTCAACGCATTTCCCTTTTAATTTTTGCAATGAACAAGTTAAAAGTTTGCAATTTTTCTCTAGCTTGATGGATTTGAAAACGAGATCTTCATTTTCTTTCAAAGTTAAACTCAAACTTGTGTCGTAAACTATGTCTAGATTTTTTAAAGATAAAAGTGGTACTCCAGAAAAATCAGAACTTGCATATATTTCACACCCTGAAACTTGAGATAGTGTGACTTTTATCAAATAGGCTTCCAGAAATATAAAAAGTGCTATCACTTGACACTTAATTACTGCCATCGTAAAAACTCTTACTTTAAACTAGCCTATGTATTGAATGAATAAAAATATTTAATAATAATTTCATAACTGCCTAATTTAAATATTTGTGAAGGGATTCATTTGCATCTCAAGAAAGTTTCTGATGATATTAATAACCATCTTTATATGCACCTAGTGCATATTAAAAACCATTATTACGCAAGTACTTGTAATAAAACTACATAATAATACATAACATTCATTGTTTTCTTTTTCTACTTTAATCTTCAAATGCGTTTTTGACTTTTGTGAAAATGAGAGTGAGTCAAAAGCTCAAAACAAAGTACGGAAAGAGAAAGTTTAGGTCCTTGAATACAAAACAAGTTCAAGGTCTCAAATGATACCTTTTTATGAGAATTACCTACGTACAAGTTGTTTATGTACAAGTTTTATTTTGCTTAAAAATGAACCCAGTTCCAGGTAAAAAAGAAAGTGAAAAGAGCCCTTGTCCCTCGGGTCAAATCTAGGGTATTTAAAGGGCACAAAAATCTCAAAATGTATCTAGTGCTACACATTTCCCTGTTTTGCATCCTATAACTTTCGATTTCCACTCCATCATGAAGATCTTAATTGTCCTGAGTTTGGCAGCCACTGTTTTTGGACAGCAACCTCCATCGTCCCCACCCCCAATGGGTCTACCTCCATACATTTACCCGGCTGACACCTACTACTCTAATTATCAACGACCATTCCCTTATCAATACCAATTCCCGTACAGTGAGTTGAGAAACTTTCAATTTTGTAGACCACATAATAATTATTATAATGCATGTACATTTAATTATAATTGCAGTGTTCCCTGGTTATCCTCAATATTTACCACAGTCTCAATCTCCAATCCCTGTTCCAGTCCCCACGCCTGTCAAAGAACTGGTTCCCTTGTCCCCATTGGAAGCTGCCGTGATTGACATGAAGGACACCAACAAGGGCCACTCTGAACAATATTTCTACGGAAGGAATTTAAGGGTAATTCCTTAATTCGATCAAAACATGTTGATATGTTATTCGTTATACCTCAATAATCTCATTTTGTTTACAGAACAATCTTGAAGCCCCTTCCGAATCTTCTGCCGACAGCCCAGCAGCAAAACCCACTAAATCTGAAGGTTTATCTAGAAAGATGCCCGGTTCTGCACGACTTGAAAATATGGTGGGACCTTACCCCCAAACAATCCCCCAAGACTATTCCCAACAATACCAGTACCAACAGCCTTATCCCTATCAACAGCAGTACCAATTGTACCAGTACCCACAGTCTGTGGCACAGTATCAACCCACATCACAGGTCCCCTATTATGGCGTCAATTCCGAGAGTTTTGGAGACGTTGGAGTAAAAAACAGCGGGGTGGGGATTCCGCTTAATAGCCCATTCATGTCAATTAGCAAGGTTCCATATTTAGAGGAAAATCAGCCAGGATTCAATAACAAGCCATTCTCGGTGAATAAAAGACCCCATTACGAGGTCTACTTGTATGACTGAGGAGAGATCTTTTATCAAAGCTTAATTTGTCCTTGAAACATTTTGTAATATTAATGTATTTTCCATTTGCCGTTAATTAATAAACACAATAATGACCACATTATGTCTTGTTTGGATTGTCAGTTTGTCAGGAAAGTCATGTCATGAAAATGTGAGACAAAGAAAGAATAGTACAAGTCTTATTGTCAAAGCGGGCGAAGCTCGCTGTCTGATTCCGTAAATTAATCAAAGGAGTTTATTGGGTAATTAGCGTCACACTTATCTCTTTCTCACGCATCACACAAATCAATTAAATCTGGCCAAATTGTAATTTTGACGTTAGTTAGGTTTTCTAACTGAAATAACTTAATTTTACCTCTCAAGTCAATTTCACATATCTTCCTATTTAAATAGGTTGATTAAAAAATGACAGCAATTTAAGGGAGATAAGAACGGTAAGTGGGTTCATTTAAATTTATCAGCTCTGAATTATGAATTAATGTAAATGCTGTATTATTGCAATTGTTAGAAATGTCATCGTCAACAGTTAACCCGTTTGAGGCCGTGGGCTCAACTCAAAGGACTGGGAGTGCGTTGGCTGCAGTCGAAGAGCTTCGTAAACTTCTCCCAAATGGCGACAGTGGAAATTCACAAGATTCGGCAAGTTCAAGCAGTAAAGGTGCTAAAAGTAAAGGACGCAAGAAAAATAAACCCAAAAAAGGACCCCTTCAGGCATCGGAAAATAAACAAGAAGAAACCGAGTCTGTAGCAATCAAAGTGGCACATCAAAGTCAAACTTCGTCAAAAAAATCGAGTACAAACGCCAGTGATAAGTTACCAAAACAGTCAAAGTCTAAGCATCAACCTGATTTAGAATGGCGAAATCGTACCTCTGCACCGACGCAAACGTCACAACCAAGCACGAGTGCTAAGAAGCCCTCGCCACAAAAGCACAATTCAACAGTTTTTGACAACGTGAGAAAAGCTGAGATTAGTGGAAAGCAAGATGGCAAGTATCAGAGTCCAAGAAAATATGGTCCTCGTTCATTATTAACCCGAAATCCTTGCCCACCTCAAGCGACTCAAAGTCCCAACTTCGTCCAGCAGCAGCAGCAGCTGCCACAAATACGACAAATTTACCCAGGACATGTAGCAGCAACAGTAATTTACAACACCAATTTTGTTCAGCAGCAGCAGCAGCAGCTCCAAATTTCTTCACCATATCCACCACTCCCACGAGCTACTATTATTTCAAATAATACTCCAATGATCCACACTCCAGTTTTGATTCATAATAGTCAACAAGTACCACAAATTTATATCCAGAACCCAAATCTTGTTCCATTTCCAAGCCATCATCAGCCAATTCCAGTAATAAGTCAGATACATCATATGCAACAACAGCAAGAGCCAAGAAGCAGAACAGGAGCGGGCTCCTCAGTTCAATTAACAGAGCAATGCATGAGGATATTGTACGGCCTTTTAGAGGATCCGTTGAGCGAGAACATCAAGAACAGCTCAGTAGCCAAGAATTTTGAACGCTTACCCCTTGAAGACCAAATGAAAGAGATTGTGAGAGCGTTATCCCTGACACATCAAGACACGCAACAAAGAGAAACGGCGCTGCGTGACCTGTTTGCAATATTGAGGGGAGATGGCTCGGATAATTACTTCAAAGAATGTGATATCTATCCATTTGGCTCATATCTTACTATGCTAGGCGATCAAACAAGTGATGTGGACGTGTATGTTGATGCTTTTGCATTAAACAGGGGCTTATCAGCTCCAAAGAATGTAACAAATTTGGACGTTTTGGACAAAACACTTCGAATATTACGACGAGCCGCATGCCCACCACTTTATAATAAAGCATTTTGCAGGCGAATTATTCCAATCCGAGAAGCCAGGTAAAGCCAGTATTTTTTATTTTATTTTTTACAAAAACATATCAAGTAAACTGGAAATAATGTTGTGCTTATTTTAGGGTCCCAATCTTAAAGATAAACATTTTTTCAAACATCAACATTGATTTGTCTTTCGAAAATTTAACATCACTCAGAAACTCCAGGATGATTTGTCTCTACATGGCTCTAAATCCGATTGTTCGTCCTTTAACCATTCTTATTCGATACTGGGCAAAATTCCATGCTCTCACTGGTTCAAATAATATCAAGAATTACTGTCTTAATCTTCTAATCTTGGTATTTCTTACAAAGAAGAAAATTATTCCATCTGTTTACGAGCTGCAAAAGCTCCAAATGAAAGAAATTAGTGAACTTACAGTTGTGCACCCAAAACTCAAAGATTGGGGGATAATTGACGGTTAGCAAAAAAATAACAATAATAATTTTGGTGCCTTTCCCATAATTTTGTATAATAATGATACCAAAACGATTGTTACAGGTTGGGATACTCGTTTTTCTGAAAATACAGAGCAAATTCTAAAGTTATTTCCATCTTCTTTGCCTTTCACGGACTGTAATGTTATCAGTATCCTTCTACTTGCCAAAGAATTTTTTGGGCTATATGGAACTGCAGATCTTCGTAATACAGCCATTTGCTCATACACTTCCGAGTTTATGCCGAGGATTGCTTTTAAAGCTGGTGATGAAGAAGACTTGCCAATATCACTTGATCGATACAAAGACTGGGCAGTTCGACAACCAGTTAATAGAAGATTGAATACTACAACACCTTTTTGTGTCCAAGATCCTTTCATCCTTAGTTTTAACGTAGGAGCTGTTACCCCATTCCACATACTACTTAGATTCCAAGTCGCATGTAATCAAACTGCCGAAATAATTAACAATGGAATCACTTCAATGTTGCAGATTTTTAAAACATTGCCATTAGAAGTTGGTTGCCGTAAATTCCTTAGTCTTCAAGATAAACAGAGAAGGACAATTCAGGTGAAGAAAGAAATCGAAACGTTTGTCAAGACAGGAGTATTAGATTTACAATCAGAAGACATTAATGACGAAGAAACTATGGGCCTGCATCGTTTATCAATCAATCAGATTATTGACAAAAATTCAATTCGATTTGGAAAAGGATTCGAAAGTTTAACCAGTTTTGAGCCAAGCATTGATTTCCAAAACTTTTTTGGAAAGACAATGTTAAAATACAATATGGTTAAAACCCATTCCCCTCGCAATTTATTGGAAAAAATGAAGATCCTTTGGCTATTAATATTGAAAGAATTTTTGGACGTGTACTGGGAAAAAGTTTTTCATTTTGAAGTATTAATTGAAGAAAAAGAAGCTCACCGAAAATCTTATGGAGATCGCATCTTTGGTGAAAAACGCCGAAGAAATTATGAAAACATTTTCACAGAGAAAACAAAGAGAGGAAAGAACAAAAACAAAATTGAAGAAGAAATTTCACCGGAAAAAATTGAACTGGTTGTAGAAAAGCTAAATGAACTGGGAGATATTACGGAAAAAATTTACTATGCAGTTGTAAATTGCTCAACATTTGTTCCAGTGTGGAGAGGAAGAGAACAAATCTTGGATCGATTGATAAGGCAAGTCCCTCCTCTTGTGGAAACACCAGAAGATTCCCCTCAAAAAGTGAACCCACAATCAAAAGGACGACGTGTGAAAAGAGCCAAAAAAGTTGCTTCCAGCGTATCTAATAAAATTAATCCATTGGATCTTCAAACAGAAGTTACAAAAGTAATTTTGGACAATTCCAAAACTCCGCCCTTGAAAAACAAGCTGAGCTTCAAAGTATTCATAAAAATTGACAGTAGTTTTGTGGATGATATTCCTATTGTCTACTTTGTTTTCGACAAGGTAAAAGCAGCCAAGTCAAATCTATCTTTCATATTAACAATATTTTTTTTAGAATGAGGAAACATCTAAGCTACTGTACGATGAAGGTGTGTCAACAATTGTAGAAAATCTTTTTGAAGTCTTTCCACTGTATGCAATGCATCGATTGATAAAGTGGGTAGATATTTTTACTGAGACGAAACCAGAAACACAAAAAACTGATGACCTTGAAGTTGACTATGACGATTTACTTCCACCGTCTGAAAGTTCTTCTGAATGTGGATCTCCTATTGGTGCTATTGTCGAATCTGTCGACGCAGAAAATGAAGAAAGTTAGACTTATTTTGTTAGCACTTGATGTATCCAAATAAGAAATTATGCCAAAAAAAAAAACTAAAAGAGGCTTGGATATTTCTTCATTAAACTTTTCATAAATTATTTAGATACACAGATATGTATTTTTTATCGAATCTTAGTTTATTTTAGTTGCAATAGAGTATTTAATGAATTAACTGTTGATGATAATATAAATACGCACATCCTTATTATTATTGTAATAATATGAATGAGCAATATATATACTGCTCATATATATATATATATATATATATATATATATAGTATATATGTAATCGCAGTTCAACTTTTACTCTACAACAATAATAAAAGTTATAAGAAATGTTGACAAAGAACATCGATATTTTTTCAGCTTTGATTTCATTTTATTTTAGTATCAGTATTTTTATAACAGTTTATTACTTAATGAGCAGCAATAGGCTACATAATAGATAAAAACGCACTTTGATTAACTCGCATCTGTTAATATCATTGAACATTATTATTCATAATAATAGTTATTATAATGATTCTACATTTACGCTAACTAAATGGAATCAAACTTTAATGCCCAATATAATAAATAATTGTTTTGGTTGGTAGTATATATACACATATATATAGCATCTTCTCAAATTCAAGGTAATATTCAAAAATTTCAAAAGCTTGATGTATGCAGACAGCAATTTTCTAGAAATAGAGTTTATAGCAGTCTAGGCCACATAAATAAATTTCTATTTATTACATTATTAGCATTTCCTTATAGCGTCTCATTCACAACTTTCAACTCTGTCATATTTTGTTAAACTTTTGCTGCATGCTCAATAATTAATAATAATTTAAGTTTCTCTATCTATGTATGCAAATGTCATAAACTAAATTCTCACTTTCCTTTTTTCTCTCGACATACATGTATTAATGAAATTAGTGTTTTCTCTCTCTTCTCCTATGTACAGCACAGACACATAATATAATAATATGAAATTTATTGCTTGATGAAAACACAAAAGTGTATTGTGTTTTTGTGTTAGTGTTAACAATAGAAAGTGTGCATGAAATCTACAAGACTAAATTTTCTGTATTTTGTGATTTGTAATTGTAGTGAGTTGTATATATGGACTGATTTTACTAGTGATTATTCATTATTATAGACTATTATAGATTAACTTACATTCATTACCATTAAGTTATTCACCGTTTTATAGAATATGTACGTAATGCAATCCCTCAACTTTCTTTTTTCAAACGTGTGGCTTTACATCCTTCATCGTTTCCTTATTCATTTTGTTGATTTAAAACATGTATTGGTATGTTATCATATACAGCTTTTGTTGACCTTTTCATACTCTCTTGCACTTACTCATGGATTGTCAACCGGACGACTACCAAAAAAATCACTCTGGTCAAAAAGGAGAGGAGGAATCCATTTTTTTCTACTTCCGGTCTTTCACAACTTTCACCAGTCAATTTGTATTCGTGCTGCTACATGTCCAACTTCATGAAACGAGCCATTAGCAGCCATTATCATATTACATTACAGGCAGTATCGAACTGGAAATTTAACATACTGTACGGTACACCTTCAGTAGTTAATAACAAAGTAATATTATATTGCTCTCTCTCTCTAAAAACTGAGATAATGGAAACTCCTATAAAAAATCTCTGTTAAACCTAAGCAAAAATTACACATTCACGGAATATACTACATAAATAACTGTCTGAATACCAAGATCACTTTATGTTCCAATAATTTACGAGTCTGATAGATTCCATATCAAAGGCATATACTATAAGGAATTTTAGCCATGTATCTATATAATATATAGTTTAATTGTTATTAGTATTATGATTGATTAGTAAATTAATAACCTGTGGGTCTATTAAATAAGTCTATTTGCTTTAAATATTGAGTTTGTTGGTGAGTGAAAGTAGAAGTGCTAAAATAGCATTTAATTTATTTCAGAGAGAGGCTTTTTTTTGGAGTTATTGAGTTGCGTGTTGCTGTTGCATGCTTGCAAATTGCATTGGCAAATAATTTAAATAGGTTTATTTTATATGCTCACACAAATGTTTCCAACACTTGACTAATATCACCTAAATACTGCAACATTTTGGTTTCCCTTTCCCTAGTGAAAGCCTTTTTGACGTTTCTTGACTTGAAATAATTGACTATGAGATTGGCGTCTTTCAAGTAAATCAATTCACAGAATTTTACACAATAGAGAAAGAAGTGGTAATATGACGAGCAAAATAAATTGACATCTCTCTCAAAGAAATGGGACATACATATAAATTGTAAAATTGTTTTGAGCTTCTACAAGCAGTCTCTCTGACTAAAAATCACAGGTCTACTGGTGAATCTTGGTAGAAATTAAGGTGAAAGCTGAAGCCCTTCTTTGTCGTTACAATGCCCACGGTCTGCCAACAGTTTTATACAATGTGTAAGGCCGTGTGGTTAATATCCGATGACCTAAAATTATGATCCGAATCAACAATTAACTATATTGTATCGTATTCCCCTATGCTTTTCCCTATAATTAAGGCTAATAGTTTGCTTTAAATGATTGATATTTTCGGGTAATTGTGCTTGTGGGGAGAGAAACCATATAGCCAATTTAATTAATTGTAAGGGTAATAGTTGAATCTCATCTTAATTTGAAGCAGATTAATTTGGTGAAATTTTGATTTCTTTTTGGATGGTAGAATTTTGATTTGGTTTTCGACATAGTAAATGAAAGTATGTAAGTATCAACTTTAGAGTTAGCTTTTAAGGACGAGTCCTAAAGTCCTAAATAGCCAGCGACCGTGGACACCAAAATAGCTCCAGTGACTAGCAGGCATATCATTATCATTATCTTTTTCTGTGGGATACAAACAAACACAATTGTTAGAGTTTGTTACACTTACATGTACAACACTTTCTCCTTTTACCTTTCTCGCTTTGCTCTCGTACTCTCGAGCTTTTTTCATATCTCTGTTAGCCCGATCTACATATTCTACTGCATGATCTACTTGGTATTCAATTCTGTCAATCATTTCTCCCTAGAAAAAATAGACAAAATTTTAAATCCATTTATCCAAACTTGCAAAAAAAATTAGTCATACCTGGCTTTCAACGAGGACAGCCATGTCCACAAACATGTCGTGAAGTTCTCTTATAGATGTTTCCAACTTTATAATGTCGGCATGTCGTGCTTCAATATCTGCTAGTGTTTGACGGGCTTGTTGCTCATCCATTACAATCTTTATGATTTTTCAAATGAGTACCTGGATTTATAAAGTGACAAAAATGTTAATTACCCCTTGAGTGAACACAGCAGAACTTCCTTGTTCTAACATTTCTTCTAACTCTTCATCCGTTGTTGTTTTACCGGCTATATTGCATAAAATTATTGATGGTCAGAAAATTATTGCTTCTAATTTATTATAAGAATTATAATAAGTTAGATGTTTACTAATTTCCAGTTGACGTTGAATTCTTCCTTTGCATCTATCCCGATATTCTGTCTGTGTTCGATTATATTCTGTCATCACTTCAACAAACTTTCTGGATAATGTTGCATGTTGCGTCTTTCTTATCCGGACATCCGCTAGTTTTTTATTATTTAAAAAAAATACATTATATTATAATAAATGATGCTGAAAAATATGATTTTAGTTGTACACAGAACATACCTGGAGACTCACTAAATTGTTCGGCTTGCTCAATACTTTGTTCAATTGCTAAAATGAATCGATTTATTTAATTACATATTTGGTTTCAAAAGTTTATATAATATATTATAATTACCCTTTAGTCTCTGACGAATTTGATTAGACGTCTTTTTAATTACAGCCATAAGATCTTCTAACTGATGTTGTTGTTCTAAACAAAGAAAGCATTGCAAAAGTACTCATTTTTATGAAACATGCATCTTGAGCTTACTTTCGTCTGTGGTGGGGGCTGATAAAATGGCACTCTGAGTTTTCTTAACTTGTTCCGTGTCATTTTGAACCCTTTCCACCATTCCCCGTAACTCTTCCACCTGTAATTAGTTTTTTAGTTGTACAAACATAAACGTTGCATTTGAGATGTTGAACTCACTTCTGCAAAAAATTCGTCCATGAAGCCATCCCTAGGCTCCATGTTAAGAGCCACTTCGTCCATGTCCGACTCGTCATCATCGCTTTGTGCCTAAATGTCAGGGAAAAATCCACATTAAAGATAATGCATCATTTGTTGTGATAATTTTATGATGAACTTTCTCTTACCGCTTTCAATGCGGCTAATCTATCTTTCGTCATTTTGTATTATAGTTATAGTTGGCCACTTTAATTTAGAATTCGTCTTTTGCTTCAATTATTCTGCTGATTGTCCAGCCACATGAGAAATCACTCGGAACAAAATTTTTTTGTTCGGCAGCTTAATTTTCTGAAAATATTGACGCAATTTGTAAAGCAACAAAGTTACTTACAAGCAAGTTTTATCACCTACCTTACAACTCTGGATTTGCATTCAACCCAGTCCTTATATAACCACCCAAACACACTTTCACAACTTTCACCCACCACTTTTTTTGTTACAGGGATTCACTCCATAATAGCATTAGAAAACGCACAATATCACAAAAATGAAGCACTATTCATCTCCATCATTTGCTGTTTCTCGCTTTCTTTCACTTTCATCCGGCTCTCCCGTTGTAGTAGACTAAACTGTACTGAATAAATAATAAACTCTGTCGAAGAAAGTCAATGGGCTTGACACTAGCGGTTTTTTTTATTTTAGGAGGTGAAAGTTGGGTAGTTGGTAGAGTGGATTGGATTTATTGAATGAGAGAAAAAGAAAAGGGTGCCCTGGGTTCCTTAATTGATATTCAGAGCAGGAAAGTCAGTTTTGTGCTCACGGTTGGTTGTTGTACCCTTGTTGTTTGATTGTGATAAGGAATGGGAGGGCCCCTGATTGATTTCCCCTGTCCCTTTAGACTACTATATGTACGTACGGGATTTTTGTACGGGAGAAAGTTGGGTCTGAGGGAGATAGAAGTAGGAGAGTGTGAAGAAGAGAAATGAGAGAGGATTAAGAGATAGGGAGGCCAATCAAAGAGGATATAAAATTATTATGCTTCCTTTTCTTGCGTAATTATCACAAAGGGCAAGTGTGTTTATGGAAAGTTGTCCTCCTCTGACTGAGTAAGTAACAAGTTGGAATTGGAATATTGGTTAGTAGTGGTGTGTGGGAGAAGAGGAGGGCAGATTTTGTAATGAAATGTAGGAAATTCTTTGTAGCTTACACATTCGTTAAATATAGAGAGAGCAGAAGAGCAGACAACAATTTCACATTTCACTGAGAAAGGAATAAAGTGGGAAAAAATTATATGGAAAAGAGAGAGAAAGGGCTGGTTCTAGATGATGCTAATATTAGCTGGATAGTCCAAAAGTTATAGTAGGAGCAAGTATTTGGTTCATTTGATATTATGATATCCAAGGACCGCTAGTGTTTAGTCTATCTTGTTATATCCTGTTAGCGTTACTATCACCGCACAACCACCAACAACATAGATACTCTGGGAGAAAGTAGGTAAAGGGGATTCTCGGAGTAGTTTCTGCTACTAGCCAAGTAAGTAGTTGGTAGTATGCGGCCAACTTGCTCCAAAGCCAACCTTTCTCCCGTCACTCTCCTCGCTATAAAAGAAAGTAATGTATTGACTAGGCGTGTTCCTTTGGTGCAATGCGACTAGGAACTCTCACTCACCCGCCTTCACGTCGGAAGGAGGGGAAAGGAGTCGGAAATTTTTCAGCTACCCTGTCCCTTGTTCCCTATCGATTTGTTTTATATGGGAAAGTCTGGCCCCGACTTTGGAACCACTGGGAAAGTCAGACAATTCCGGTTCATGGGCAACCACACACTGGGACAAGCAAAGAGACCGGCTAGCACGTGAAACTTTGACTTTCCGTCTTTTTTTAACTTCAACTAAATCCTTTTCTTCTCCTAGATAGGATGTCCCTTAAAATAAATTGGGGACAATTAGAGACCTAGTGATCTTAATTAAATGAGGAGGGTGAAATGAAATCACAACAGCTTGGATAAATTAGTTTACATAATGAGGAGTTGATGGTATGGTTAAGCTGTAAGTAAAAGCAAATTTAATTTGGGCTGCCCGAGCATACAAAGTTGGACGGGATGTCCTCTGGGGAAAAGTTTTAGACTCTAAACTCAACTTGTTAATATGAGACAGGAGCCCGAAACAAAAGGAAAGCTCAAAGCCTAATGCAAAGAAACAACTTTCTCTAGGAATACCACCAAAGATTTGATAGAGCACTGGCTCTGAGTCAGGTACATAAATACTATACTATGTAATGAGCCAACAAGCTAGCTTTGTAAAAGGAGATTAGGTCTTATGTACATACATATGTATATCTTATTTGCTAAACATGTGTACATACAAAAAGGAAAGCAAATATATAAATAGCCCCCAAGGGTTTGGGTTAGGCTGGTTTACCTTCAGTGGCTCTACTAATGTTGCATGTCGTGTCGTGACAGGATTTTATTGATTATTAAATTAGAGAAATTTACACATTTCCTCCGACCTTTGTTTTGCGCTAGTAAGGGAGGAGATAATTCAATTTTGCTTTTCATGCAGCCAAACATAGCCCCTTTATACTTATTATAGAGGAAGGATGGTGTAAGTTGAATGGATAATTAATTTTATTACAGCTAGTCAACTTTCTCTTTATTACACCTCATCAAAGTTTATGAATATTGGACCATATAATAATTAATATATAATTGGATTATGTATGTAACGTCACTTTGAGGTAGGAAATGAGGTAACATATGCACATTTGTTGTGTATGTACATATCTGCTCGTCAATAATTGATGTTTTTAAGATTATCTTACTAAGTTATAAAAGACTTTTATTAAAAGTTATATAAAATCATACAAGAAGAAAGTGTATTTCTACCGTCATGCCATGACTTAATGGATGTTGAGAGATTAGAAGAGGAACATTAGGAATCTAGTCTTGCTCTGACTGATTAGCCATTAGTCAGCCAATCAACTTTTACATGGAAGACACAGCTGCACAATTTGCACTCTAACTGGGAAGGGGAAAGCAATAAACGTTGATGTTATTTGGAATACGAGGGAAGGTTCATAGGGAGCGAAACTAGCTCATCTTTTTTGCACACTTTTTGCCTATTACTTTCTCTCCTTACCGTACAACCTTACAACTGGCAATTAGCTATATGTTTGACTCTATTGTCCACGGATCATTAATATTATGAAAAATGACTTCTTAAACATAGCACAGCATCACTTTCGTCAATACTTAAATTAAGATGGATAAATATAAAGTTTTTAAACAAAGTTTCATTTTTATTCCAATTTGGAAGCAGGTAAAATTAACAAAAATTTGTACTTAGATTAATACAAACAATCGCAAATTATATAATGGTTTAATATATATACTATGAACCCCTATAATCTAAATTTCGTTGTCTATTATTTGCATAATGGCACTTTGTACATAATTGGATCTATATAATGGTTTACGATATAAACTAAAGATCTCTCTAATAAGATCTATTTTGGTTTGTCTTTATGGGGAAACATTTTGAAGGCGTGCACTACTCCCATGTAAATATCTAAATTACATTTTCAGTGCAATTATTTACAGCATTTCTATTTCACTATTACTTAAATTATTTATTAATATATTAATTAGTTAAATCGGAATGATATCTTCTTTTCAGAAGTTCATGGAAGACTTGATTAAACTTCAAGGCAGTTTACGATTGCGATGATAATGATGATGTGTTAAATGGAAGCATTCAGTTTCAGTAACAAATAAAATCTCGAGAAACGATTTGAAAGTTTAGACCTGAGAGTCACTTGAGTAATGACGAATTAAAAGGATTGCAGAAATTATAAATCCTCCAATCCCAAACAGAAAAAGAACCTGACAAATAATATTAATACTTCAATATACAGGTGTGGTGAATTATTTTCAAAAAACTCATGAATGTTTACCGACTCGAGATACCAAAACCGTTTATTCCCTTTGAGAATGACATCACACTCTGGTATCCCTGGAGGGATCAGGATCCCTGATGGAGGAGAAGGGACCACAGATCTTGATGCCACAGGCCCCGACACCCTCTCCTAAAAATGTAAATGCAATATTAATAATTTTATCCACTTTTATGCAAACTTTCACCAAAGCTTTACTTGATTTTGAGTTTCGGCCATCCCTTTCTTGCCCTTTGGTTGGGAGTGGTCGTTCAAAATAAATCTTGCCTTGTCCTTTGCACCTTTCCCCATTGTTAGATAACTTTTTTTGGGAAAAGAACGACGACGACCAACTCTTTTGCTGACTTTCACGCTATTAAAACTTTCTCCCTACAACACTGCCATTAGTACTTGTAGGGAAAAGGATGAAATAAAGACAATCTGTTCTAATTTCTGCTGTCTAGAGATTTTGCTAATGAGAAAAAGAAATAAAGTTAAGCGAGTGAAAGTCAGCAGGGCATGAATAACTGGCCTACTCCTGAGCCTGAGAGAGGAGTGTAAGCATATATTCTTTGAAATGGGAGAAACCGAGTTGGGGCAGTATTGATTCACTGCATAAGCTTATTAGGTCTCCACCACATTGCATTGGGAACAAAGACTACAACGCTTCTTTGAGTGGCACATGGACGGAAGAGGCTCAGGACGAGATTATTGGGGAATTGGAGGCTTTCCCTTAATTGGCTTCCCGTTTATTGCTTTCTTCAGTCCTTAATTGTTTTTTATTGAATGTCAAATGTCAAAATATTTGTAATTACTCTTCTTCGCTGTCTCAAGTTCAATCTTTCTTTATTCGGCATAAACAAATCTGGAGCATCATCAATTTTCAAATATGTACAAAGATCTATTTTAAGACTTAGAATAAACTTAAAAACATTTTAAAAAATAACAAATGGTTCATTCCAAATAATAATTTAAGTCTTCAAATAACAAATTTCAACAACATGAAAGAACTTGGCCATTTTTGAGACGGGAAACCAAAATTCTCCATCATTTTGCACCCTGACCTGAAGAGCATTCTTTACTTTAGTGTCCACTTGATTCCAAATCAGGTGTCTAAAAAACATCATCAGGACCAAAATTTAATTCTAGTTTAAATGGTATATATAATTTAATTATTAGTACCTATCAGAAAACGTTCCAGTCCATTCGGACTCGTTGCCCCAAGGATTGCGAATTCGGATGGCCATTTCCTGCCTCCCACTTTTGATTGGAATTCTTGACACTTTTGTCACAGAATAAGCATGTCCCCCAATAATTCCTTGCTCATCCTCAGCATTTGAAGCAAGGCCGACGATCCCTCCTTTATTTAACGCTTGTTCCATTATTGAAAAGAGCTCTCCAAGAGTCTTTTCCCTATCTGCCAACTGGTATGTCGTAACTAATCCTCCGGTCAAAAATTCCATTGCAACACCAATATCGTTTGTATCAAGTGCCGCATAAGATCCAAACATTCTTAAAATAAATTGTCCCAATTTAAATACTTACAGTGCTGTTGTTTATTTTACTTGTTACTTGTAGCTTATGATATTTGTAACTTACTTTGCAAATGCCTTTTCGATGAGGGCAGGCCAAAATTCATCAGGATCTGATGATGAGAGATAAATCAACTTTCCATTTCGAGTTGGAAGACGGTCGTCAATCGTTATTTCTTTCCAAGCATTCTTCACTTTGTTATAAAACCTATTTATATATTATTATATGAATGAAGGAAAGTTAAGAAAGGTTGGCGGAAATAATAATTGAATCTCACCAAAAATGACACATTCCTGCATAAATTGATCCTCTATTTCCCCATTCGTTATCAAAAGGGACAACATTTTCAAACAGGTCTGGATAAAGAGTTAAGTTGCTCAAAGCAGCCAAAAACCAACAATCCCCTGCAATTTTTTTTACACATATTTGTAAGCACAGTCGAGCTGGTAATAATTTGATTGAGTAGCTTACCCAGACTTCCTTGTTGGACATCAAATCTGGTAAACCCCTCTGTACTAAATCTTGCACTAGGAGAAATTTCCTAAAATGTATAAAGTAATATAGTAGAGTAGTATAGACATTTCCACTGAGTAGTTATAAATACATTAGTTCTACACATATTGGGTTTTTAAAGCCTTACATGTGGACGTTTCCATTGAACGGACCTTCCACTGCCCAGAGATTTGTTGGTGGCTGGAAATTCTCGGTCTTCAAACAGCTTTTGTTTATTGGCATACGCTATCTTTTTCATTTCAAATGATGTCAACTCTTTTCTCCTACCAGCAACCTCCTAAAATTGAATTTCGGAGATTTTAATCAATTTTGTATCAAACAAACGACTTTATTACAATATACCCTCTTGTTTCCCTTATTTGACGTAAATGAAGGTGAGGGCTCAGAGCTTGAAGACTCTGAATCCGATGAAGACATTTCCACTGGAGGAAGACAGCGTCTAGGGGACCTCATTGCAGTTCCATAGCCAGGAAGCTTGTTTATCTCATCCAGAATTTCGTCCAGTTTTTGATAATTTGGCCGTGGGAGTGACTGCTGATTGCCTATTACATGGTAGTGATGATACATAGTTCAATGAATTTTTACGAATAGCAACATTAGATTTTTTGGAAAATCTTACCAATGTTCATGTCCACAACAAAATCCCCGTTTCCCCCGGAATGAACAGAAACCTTTCCTTCCTGGGATTTTATACTCTTGTGTCTATTTTCCATTATGATGTTGTGACGATGGACAATCAAAAACGAAAAAATTTCATAGGCAAAGATACTAATTGTGATCCAATTAACTTGAAGCAGCTTAAATGATTGAAAATCCATTAATGGATTTTTAATAAGATATTCCACTTTCTCTTCATAATCTTGGAAAACATAGAAAGGCAACACAAAACCCAAAACCTCGCTGATCAAGAAGACCATAAATTTCCACACATGAGGAGATTCACGTTTCTGAAATTTCATAGCAATTTTTGTAAGTTATTGAAATATAGAAAAGGGATAATGCAAATACCTTTCGGCACAAACAAACAAGTTGTTTGAATCCATTGTAGACTCCAATAAAAGCAAAAATTGGAATGGAAATGACGCCAAACCAGGCGACGTCTTCATTCATGTCAATCGATTCTGAATAAAAATGCCATGCAAAATTTATATTATTTGGTTTGATTGAAATGATCTACCAAACAAAGCCCGAGCATCTTTGAAATTGTAGATTGCAAACCAACTTAAGAACAAGGTTCCTCCTCCCAAAATCTGTTTCAAGCGTCATGTCAGGTTTTCATTCTACAAGACTTTATAAAACTTTTTTTTTTACTTACAATGTCAATCAGACCCACTAAAACTGTAGATGTTGCAGAAGGAATGCAGATAAGCGGATTGAAAAAAATCAGGCAGTCTGATAACCAGCCCATTATTGAGGGCTCCAATTATTTATGGAAACTAATTAAATCTATCAAAAAAGATTTTGTTGGGGAAATTGAGACTATAAAAATTGAATGTTTCTTTTTTGAGTGTTCAGTATCTGGAGTAAAACTAACAAGGTTGAGAACAAACTCTGTTTCGTATTTTTATGAAAACCTTCCAAACGTTTTGGATTTATATTTTTATGTGTAACGGAACAAACTCCATATAGAGATAGAGCATGTAGATAACTACAACAATAAAGTAAAGAAAAAGGGTTGCAACCCTTAAGGATGTTTTTGCAGAAGAGAATTATCGAGCTTTTTATTTAAGCTAATAGATTAGTGGACTGATCCATATTTAAGAACCAAAATTCAATGACTCATAAAGTTATATCAAGCTAAATCCGAAGTTGTTTGGTTAAATAGTTACGCCATATTCCTTCCTTAAATATTTAAGGAAGGATGGGAAATGTTATTATGAAGAGACGTGGTAAAAGAGAGAACAATAAAAATTAGTTTCGAATTACATCCTTACATTCCTTTTCTTGGTTGCGATAAGCTCGATATTAAAATTAACTGAGCTTTTTGTTTTACATAGTCAAAGTAAACATTTCTTGGTCAGAGACACCAAGTTTTTGTTCTCATGCTCAATGTTCTATCGTTATATTATAAATATTGTACTATAATATCGCGGATACTGTATTTGTTTTTAATCTAGTCATAAATACGTACCTATACAATTTTGTAGTTTTTTTGAAAATTTGATTTAATTTTATGAATGTTATGTTTTTAAATGGGAAGTCAGTCTCATGAAATAAACTTTAACAAATTAATAAAATGAAGCATTTCTTGTCAACTGAAGATAAATAAGTTAGCATAAGAGAAAATTAAATATTTAATGATAAATACCATGCAATTAACTCTAATGCGTTAAAAATGTTTGGCAATCATCCAAGTCAACCCTGATTTCCATGAATGAAATTGGATTTGTTATATGTTTTCATTTAATTGTTCTTCCTTCATTCCAATTTATTATTTAGTTTATGTGTCAAAGTACTCAAAGTACAATTTTATTATTATGAATGTTCACGTAAAAATTTATTTGCAAGAGATATGTCAAGTTTTTGAAAAAAAATAATTTTCAATGTACATGCATACAGTTGTAAAGTTTTACATTTTTAATTTATTAGCAAATCCAAAAACGAAGAGCATATACTTTCTGTATTTAGCTTATACATAAGCGTAAGCAGGAATTCAATATCCAAATTGTCCAAACTTTGTCAGCAGTTTCTAAAATGATTACAAGTAAACGCTGACAATAAATTACATGACTTGTTAAAGACTCATTTGGTTTGACTGAAGATGAATATTATTTAATTACTATTCGTCTCAAAAGACTACAAATAAGAGATCTCGCTTTTGCATACTGCCTGCAAAACATTCGAATCGGATGTATAAATTAAAATACGGTGAAAGCCATAGTTGAAAACTTATTTAAAGTTAAGAAAATTGCTTGGCTCAAGATGTAGAGAATTGTATTGAATTTGCATATTCATTAGCAGTTCTAAAGTTTTCTATAAATGTGCAAATGAACTGATTTTATAAGGAAATAGGCAACTAATTTATTTGAATTAATCATGAATTTAGAAACAACTTATTAACAACTTGGTTCATGTTGAATATTACTGAATATAATATTTATGCTTCGTTTTAGCCATTGTAGGCGAATGACGCCTGTTGAGTCTCAGTCTTTTGGACGAGTGAAAGTTTTATTACCCAATTCACTTTCTCCCCAAAATACAAGTGAAAGCTGCTCCACAAGTTTCAATCTGATTAGTCTGCTCCTTCTGAACTTCACCCAACCACAATATGGGAAAGTTATTCAGCCAGAGAAACCTGCGAAACGGTGACCCCGACTTGCAGATAATTTAACATTATGCATCTTGTGTTCCTTTATTATTTTTTATGCAAAAAAAACACAATTTCACAATTGTTTATTTATTGCTTCTATACAATTGACTGATTGTCTGGAATCACATTTCATATAAGCTAGTACAATTTGATAATTTTTGGAGAATTTCAATTTATCTATAGGTAGATAATTTAATTAAAATCTAAGTAGACGACATAAATAAATACAACAATAAAAGGTACCAATGTCAGGTAACATACTGCAAATAATTGTTTCGTGTAATTCCATCAATTACTTATTTCTCTTATACTCTAATTATTAGAGTCTAATACAAACATCATCCTTATTTTAAAACTATCACTCCCATAAAAATATTTGCTGCTAGTCTATCAATTTAATTAACTCTCATCTTGAGTTTCAGGTAGAACTATTTCCTTTACATGTCCACCTCCATAAACTATTCAATTTTGTTGAGGGAGTTGTCAGGTCTCTTTGGCAAGGTTGTGTGTCCTCCTCGTCGCGTCGTTCACTCGCATTTGGTTGGCCTCCGCCTGCAAAGTTGTTCATTACTTCTCATACAAATTGGCTAACTCGGTTAATGCGAATAAATTCACTTATGCATTCTACTTGGAAACTTTCCAACCACAACTTTCCCAACTATTTTCAATTGCATTGATTTGGGCTAAACAATGTTAAGTATATAAGTACGTATTTAAACTTGATTTCGTAACTATTTCACAATCTACAGGCTCATCTTTTTAATATTTGTACGTGCATTTATATTTCAAGAGAAATCCAACCACAAAACTTCGGACCAATTAATCTTCTTCACTCACCATATTATTAATTAGCTTCACTTGTTCGGTATGAACCCCTAGCTCCGATTCCATGTCAATGGCCATATTTTTCAGATTGCTTAACACCGTTGAGACAACCTCCATATTTTGTTCCATTAAATCCTCTCTCTCGTCATTCGTGTACCTGGAATTGGATACAAAAAAGCTGGTTGAGTTTACGTACAACAGCTAGCCCTAGGGAATAGAGCCAGGAAAAGCTGGATAAAAATCCATCTTGTTATACTATACAACCTGAAATATGATTATGCGACAAAACAAATGACAGTTATAATTTGGAAGATACCACTAAACTTGGAAACTTTTAGCCGAAACAATATTGTAATGAATGAATATTGTAAATTGAGATACAAATTGCTTACAAGAATAATCTTACACAAATAAAATATATTTATTTTATATGCATTTTATATTTTTTAAATTCACCAAATGAACTTTTGTTTTCTATGCAAAAGGAATACCTTCCGATATAACCCGCATTTGGAGCAGAAGATTGAGTCTTTGTCCTTCTGTGAGAAGAGTTCCCTGCCACTCCATTGCTTTCACCATCTTTCCATAAGCCAGAGTCATCCGTTATACCCGACCTGTTGCATCCAATCCAATTATCTCACTTTTATTGTATGGCAAAGGTTTGAAAATGCATTATATTCATGCTTCTACTTAAACTAAATCTGCAGGAGGAAGCGATTGGATTCAATGCATTGAGTACTAAAAAGTACAAGGAAAAGTTACGAATAATAGCTCTATGCACAATGGTTCGCCCACATCTACTTAACAACAATAGACATCTGAAAGCCACGCAGTTGGACAATTACTTTAATTCCCAAGCCGTATGAATTATTTGCACGAACATTATTTGTTTTGCTTGCTAGGAGAAAGTTCTAAATTTGGGTTGAAATGTTGGCAAAGAGGAAACGAAAACTTGGTTCAAAATGTACAAACACACAAATAATCATTACGTTGAGTTAATTTAATTAGAGTCTAATTTAAGCGAGGTCAGCAAACATTACATATATATATATATATAAACAATAATCAAATTACGTTATTTTCTCCGCCCACCTGCAATGAGATACGCAGTGAAAGAATAGGAAAAAATTAAAAAAAATTGTAAATGAACTCTTTTGTTTGAACAGTTCAAAGAACTTTAGAGGAATGAGAATAGTGAAAGGAAGTAAATGAAGTAGTAATTGACGGAGAAAGTAATTTAAGTCACTCACTTTTTAAAAGGATTTGGACATATCAAGCAACATTTTTCCATCTCTCGCAAGTTGCTGGCTGCTCTGATCAGTGTCTCGCGCATTGTCCCCAGTCCAGACTGAATTCTATCAAGTTCCTCCTTTTGATTGTCCAAATGAACTATCACTTTTATCCCGGCCTCTTTTGCCTAATTAAAGTACAATGATTTTGAGGAAAGGTTGAGAGAGAGTAAGGTTTCCTTCCTCTACACTTTTTACTTTCACTACTCATTTTATTAGCATATATACAACTCGTGCATTCAAAGAAGAGGATTTGTTATTTACATACACCAAGCCTTTTGTGGCTACATTAATTTATTTAAAGTGCTTGGAGAATGTTTACCTGTTCGCAATATTCGACCATCCTCTGAGTACTTTGGAGTGATTCGTCCGTTACTTCATCCACCTTCTTCTTAATTTCTTCAATTTCAGATCTGGATTCTGCAGACCTTGAACTTGAAGCTGAATTGGCTCCTTTCATCTTTTATGTGATTAAAATTGCAATTTATATTTTTCTGATATTATTGAGGATGGTAACAGTTTGCAACAAAATTGACAACAACTTTCAAGTCATATCACGTTCAACTTTCTTTATTTGCTTACTTTTGAAGGAGCTCATTAAAAGAATTTACGCCCATTGCCCACCCAAATTAAACTTTCACTTTGTGATGTGTTACTTGTTGACAACTTGTCAAGAAAAAGATCTTTCAGTAGAAAATCTTTGATTGAAATTGAAAACAGCCCTTTTTGAATGGTCACGGGGAAAGTTGTGTTTATTCTTTCCTTAACTTTCTCCAATTTAGAAAAAAAGTCAACGAATGGTGGAAATATTTAGGCCTGTTGGTGCTTTTGGGAGATTATTGAAATGGAACGAGGAAGGCATCAAAAAGTTGTAAATTGGATAACGCCTTTTCAAGTTCTCAAAAGTCTGCAACTGAATGATATGGGTGAGAAGCGGAAAATATTATCTCAATTCACTTTTCTTCACATAAAATGGCTCTCCAGCAAGGAGCAAATCATTATATTCGCACAATAGTGAAGGGGAATAGCACATTACGTGAAGAATGTGCTAAAATTGTTGCTTGTATTGTTTCTGTGTTAAAATCAAGAGCGAATGAAGAGAAAGGGATGAAATGCTGTTTGATGCCTCTTTTTCTCACACAGATGAGGAAAAGGATTTGAAATGCATTAAATATTCATGACCAACTGGAATTGGCTGTTATGCTGCACATCTAATAATTTTACACTAAGAGGACCAAGAGTATTTTCAGTTATTTATCTAAGCGGCTCATGAAACGTAAATAAGTAGCTTTGTCAGGGAACGGGAAAAATATTTACTCTCACTCAGCTTCTGTTAAATATTACATGGAATTTTTCTACCGTGTCTCTTTAGTTCTACTTTCCCAACAATTGATTCACTATGACAGATGGAGGAAAGGAAATTCCTCTGATATTTGATAAGATAAAGTTCGTTTGGATGAAAAGGAGAAATGAGGAGGAATGAAAGTTGATACTTTATCTCTCTTTCATAAATTCCAATACTGGTCACATCACAAACCAAATCAAATATTTCTATTTTGTTTGACTTGAATGAGCCTGGAAAATGATAGCACCACAAACACACGCCCTTTGACAGACAGCTCTCCAGATAAAAAAATGTAATTTAATTATTACGCCACAAGTTTAAAAATATGTATGCTTTCTCGTCTCCAATAAAATTTTCCAAAGTGGTACATTAATAAACTCTAAACTTTTGTTTGAGCAAAGCTCAAAAGTTAAAGCTTAGACTGGAAGCGGATTTCACTTTTGCCAGATAAAACTTTTTTAACTGGAGAAAGCTTTCACTTTGCACCCAAAGTTTGTGTAATTGAGAGAGTAGTATATAATATGTAAAAGAGTTTGAGGCTAGTTGAGACTGACGAAGGGACGACGACTACTTGTTGGGCGAGGACCAAACCTTGAACTGCCTGGGCTCTGCCAAACAACTCCAAGGGAAGAACAAGCTGAGACTGCTTTCTCTTCTCCTCTTGGCCTGGGAAACTTTGTGACCATAATAAGAGAACAGAGCCCAAAGCATGTAATAGTCAGTGAAATACAAATAAAGGAGAGTTTATTTCAACCCACATGAAATTGAGCTCGGTTCAACTTTAAACTAGATTTCTTTGCATGGAAGCAATACTGTAATGCCAGCTTCCGATGCAATCTGTTGAACTCTTTCAGAGAGAAAGCCGTTTATTTGCCCCACAATAAAATCTCATTAAAATGTTGTATTATTGCAGAAACTTTGTCAATCGAAGCGTAACAGGTTTAGGATATTGAATGTTGAATATTGTGTCGAATAAAAACTGGAACTTTTTTTTACAATAAAAGTTGCAGGGATCAAATGACTTGGCTAAATTAGAAAATGGATAAAAATAGTATATTCCTTTATAAACATGGTAAATACATCCAACTTTCCCCTTTGTTGAGGATTTCAGTTGGGTGAATTTGTGCTGAATTGCAGGGATTTCACAAAGAAAGATTTCTTTTATTTTTACATTTCCAAGAAAGTTGCAGCGAATTCGCGATTTCAGAAGAAATTCTGAGGAATATTCCCATTCCTCGGACGACTCTCTTGCAGAGAAAGTGACAATAATTAAGGGAGCGAGAGAGTGAGTGACTTTGTGACTTTCTCATGTCATATATTCCCTGAATGATGAGGTGATAAAATGCTAAGCTTCAAAGTTACTGGTGACACGAATTCCATAGACTTCATATCCTGCTGTTGCAATATGGAGAGAAATGAGCCCTTAGTACATATTTTAGTAGATATTTCTCTGTTGCTCATTCGTATACAATAAAGGTATAGTTTGTACACACAATTGACTTGTCACTGCTTAAATTAACAAGCAAGCTCACAAATAGGGCAGAAAACCACGAGAAAGAGCAAAATAACTTTGCTGCTGGTAGCAAGCAAATGACGTTGTCTTCTGGATAACTTTCACTTGGGGACAACGATTGTGGTTTAATTTATCTCGCAAAGGAACATCAAACGAATTTTAGAATTTATCTCAATTCTGGACAGCTCACAATTCCATTTTATCTCCTCCGAACACAATGTTAAATTCAAGGTTATCAATCTGTCTTTACTTTCCCTTTATTGTATAGGTACATATAAAGCTGTCAAACTGGCAAGTTTTTGAGTGTTTAGTGGATAACGTATTGCAATTTGTCTAACATTTGCAGTACAAAGTTTTTAAAAGGCTGGAAGCAATAGCTGTTGTGGTTTTAAGTGATGAATCCATGTCATGAAATAGTTCCAAAAGATAGAGAGTGATGGATGATGACTCAGGAGAGAAATATACCAAAGGCAGGCACGTTAGCTCGAGAAAGCAGAAACTTTGCACCTCGACCAATTTAATAGAGTAAAACAAACTCCCTGGATTTGGGATTCCTTTGATACTTCATATCCTTGTGGCGGATTACAAAGGGTCCAACTATATATTAGTACACACTTGTTGAAATTCTCAATTTAATCCATCATAACAACTAACGAATTCATTTATATACGCGAGTATTAAAAAATTGATTGTTTTACCATATGCTGGGTAACCAGCTTAAATTATTGTTGGCTGAAAGAAGAACAGGGAAAGTACTTGGGTAAACAAATCCTTGCAAAGTTTCATATTCAAGAGAGAGAGATTTTAATTAAAAGCAGCTTGTGAAATGCAATGGAATCCTGAAAGATTTACTCGGAATTCTCATGAAGCAGAGAGTTTGGGATAAAACTCTTTATCATTTATCATATGCACTAGGCATTAAAAGCCTCTGTGGGGTTTAAACAGAGGCCTTCTAGTGGGTGTGGTTAGTTAGAAATTAAAACATAC
>JAQIXN010000432.1:0-39312 GCA_034698145.1 Proisotoma minuta
TTCACCTGCAAACAAATTACAATTAATTATACTTTACTGCAAAGTCTTTACATATAGTATATTTTGTATTTATTCACTTACCATAATGGGAGAATCGAAACTATCCAAATTCTCTATCTTCTCATTTTTCAGCCCTAACAAATGGTCAAAATCCTGATGATCGTCTTCAATTTTTACGCTTTCCTCTTCCACACTCGTCGTTTCTTGTTCTTTCTTTGGTTGAGGGCTTAGGACTTTATTGTCCTTACTTCTTCTTGGACATCTTTTCTGTCTTTCGGTAGCAGGACTCTTTTTGGGGCTGATATGCTCCTTTGAATACCTCAATCTTTTAAGAGGTGTGGTTCCGACAACTGGGGGATTATTTGAAGCTGAATTTTTCAGTCTTGCCAGTTGTTGTCTTCTTCTGGCCGAAACTCTTTGGGCCAAAGTTTCTTGAGCCCCTTCTTCAACCTTTGGAATTATCAGAGCCGTCATCGTGGGACTCGTCACTGCGGCTGCAGTTGACCCTGCAGCGCAGGGCTGTTGACCACCCAAATCCAGAATGATAAAGTCTATTCACTTCTTACAAAAGATTTAAAACTTACGTTGATTTATAAAGAAGGGGGAAAGAGGGGGGGGGGTCAAGGGAAGGGTGTGACCCTAATTTCCTTCATCGCACAAGTTTCTAAAAGATAACTACAATAGAGACCGGCCGCAAAGCAAAGTGGACGACAAAACGCTTGCCACTTTTTTTGAATTTGGGAATTTGGGACAAACTGTGAACTGGGGAAATTGAGACGGGGAGTCTGCAAAGATTGGGGTCTGAAATACTCTGAAATCTTTGGTTTTTCATGAGAATGATAATCAATTGATAATTGAATGACTTTAAGTTATTTTTTATTATTAATCGCATACAAAAGCATTTACACAGATGCTAACACTAAATACCCATAAATTGTTAAAATCATTCAAAGTAAGAGTACAGATTAAAATTGAAATGTAGTATGAATTATTCAAAAAATTCTCTTGTACAATAATTGACTAATCAATTCAAGCATACAAGAGACTAACTACTATCACAGAATATTAGAACATTTGGATTTCAATCGCATATTATTAATATTAAAAATCCCAAGTTTATAATATCAACGCTGTGAAAAAAGACAAATAAATTATACATAAGATCAAAAGGTAGTTATTATAATGTTATACTCTAATAATAAATTATATTAAACTCCGCTTAACAAGAGGAAGATAAAGTCGATAGAGAGCTTGAAATTTCGGGAGATTATTTTAGACCATGGGATAACTGGCTTGAGTAGCGACGCCACACTGGTTGTTCAAATTCCTTGCCATTTTGATGTAGCCCCCATCTCCCCAAGTAGTTCCCCAAGAATTCTTAACCAACCAGTAATCTTGACCGTCCTCAGTACCATAGCTAAAATTATATAAAATAAAATTAATGATACAATTCCTGGCCTAGAAATCAAGATTAAAAAAAATATATCTTTTACCCGACAGCCAAGACTCCATGATCAAGCTCAGTATTACTGCACTTCTTCTCCACATAAACTCCGGATGAGTAAAATTGGAAAGATTCATGGGAAGCATCAATAGCAATGGAAACTGGTCCAACTGAAGCAATAGCGTGCATCAATTTTTCCTCGTCACCTGAAGGGACATCAACGTAGCCAATGTCATTTGCTCCGGAGTTGATCTTTTTATAACGGCAGGTGTCATCTTGAGCTTCATATGGATAGCTTTCCTCAGTGTCAATTCCCTTGTTGGTCTTGATGTACTCGAAAGCATTATCCATAAGCCCTCCGTTGCAACCTTCATTTCCTTCCTTTTCTGATTTTTTGAAAAAATAAACAAGATTAAAAACAAGTTAAAACTAAAACAATTAATCGTAACATCCATAACTTACTGGAGCAATCAATCAAATTTTGTTCAGAGAGCGAGACAAGCTTTCCAGATTTTCTCATGTGTTGTCCTTCAAGAGACCCAGTGGCCGAGAAACTCCAGCATGATCCACATTGACCTTGATCCTTGACTGGGGTCACGTATCCCTCCTTTCTCCAGTCCACTTCCTTGGGGGCGGAAAAATGTGCAGGGGTCATAAAAGTGGCTCCTTGAAGATAATGAAGACTAGCGTTTCTCAAATCTTGTCTGTAGCCGTTCATTCTCCGGAACTCGTGGGACAAAAGATCTCCATATTGGTTCATTGCAAGTTTGTAGGGAGCATCGGCAGCTTTGTTATGTTTGGCAATCCGTTGACGATTTTCCAAATAGATCTTCATACGGAATCGTTCCTCGACATCATTTTGATATTTCTTGCTATGATGTCTCTACAAATTAAAGCAAATAAACATAGTTTTAAATTCCAGAATAAATAGTAAAATAACATAATCTGTTTCATTTCATTTTTCAAGGGGCGTTAAACTATTCTCCATTATCAAATTGCATAATTTGAACATTACAAAGAAGCTGAAGAGTCATTTTCTCTTTTTGTTATTGGCCTTTATGTAAATCGTTCAATAACTCACTTTGCATGACTAATGTCAAATCGAATTGTTCTGCATTATGTTTATCAAACTTTGGCCCTGTTTGAAATGAAAACTTTTTTCAAATAGTTAAATTCAATTTTATCAAAATTTTGCATAAAACAACATACGCATAAACAAAGTAGCAATTAATTTTGCACGCGTTTAAGACATGTGACGAAAAAAACCTTTGGGATGACGGAATTGAACAAAAAACAAAGACTGGTCCAAGTCTGTCTACGAGTTGAAAATAGGGAGTATATGCAAAACAATTTGAGATGATTGGACAAGTCAACAGATTGCATAATCTTTAAAGCTGGATGAAGAAATCATTTCTCTGTATATTTTGCAAATCCATCTAAAGATAAATTTGATACATAAACATTTGCCTGGAAGAAGTAATTATAGATGACGACATGCAATTTACGACCTTTGGACTTTTGAAAGTCACGTACTAAGTAAAAATCATTCCATAAACTGACCTCTGAAGAGAACATGAATTGCATGGTGAAAATATCTAGTGGCTTTTGCTTCCACTTTGTTACTAGCCCAAAGTTGGGAAAATGAGACAAACAACAACAGCAGCTGAAGCTTTCAAAACGGATATCAAATGTAACATTTACAAAACTAGCAAAACAATGCCAAAATGACATTTTGCACCTTATCCAACTACGTCTTAATAGCTAACAAAGAAAATGACAAAAAAGACGCGGAAATGAGGGCTTAATTACCTTGAAGATGTCCCACTCGTCCTTGGCAAGTTCGTTGAGGGAAAGGGCCTGGGCCAAGCTGACCACGCCCACCACAAACAAAATCAGAGTGGGGCCAAAACTCTTCATTTCCAAAACGGGAAATCACAAAATCAGTGGAAGAAGAAAAACTTTGTTGTTGCAAGCGAAGCGAAGTAGAGTCCTTTCGTGTTGAGCTCCAAATTGCGTCTGACTCTTTGTCAGTGCAGCCAGCTCCTTTTATGCCCCGTCGGCTTCGTCAAAGACAAAGACAACGGTCACATGACGCTGTCTATTTAAGTACCCAATGCCCTCCCTTATCTATAAGTGGCTGGAACTTCTTGGAATTTGGAGAAAGCCCTTTAATCGTATTAAGATAGTAGTGAGTAGCCTTTTTTGTTGGTCATAAAAGGCCAAGAGAATTTTGGAGCAGTTTGCTTTAAATATTTCCATATTTTCAAGATTCAATTCTAGATGTTATCATAATTTATCATGCGGTATCATCATCGTTAATGTTCCAGGCTTTTCAGGATTCAATTGACCCAAACTAAAAGTATGTGTATGATTACTCATTCATTGTTCTGTTCTCTATAAATACATACGCTATATTTTGCACGCGTTTTAACGACTGTTCAATTAATTAATTGACGCACTAATTAGCTAATAATAACCAAGTTGGTTGACAGTGTTGTCTCAATTTGACGAATATTTGCGTAATGAGTCATGTCATGGCAGTTTAAATGTGAGAAATATGAGAGCGACCTGAACTTATGACAGTTGGTGAAATAGCAAACAAAGCTGAAAAGTAAATCTGCGGAGGACAAAGAAATTATTCATGGCTTATCTTAAGCCTTTGGCATAAGCTGAGAAACATCGCATTTATACTCCAAAATCCCATTTAATAGTAAATACTACGTAGAATCCAAAATTAAATTATTTCACAGTTCACTGGACTCTTTTCGTCCGATGGGAAAATCGTTTAGGGAAATAGCGTGTGATGAAAATGCATTGTAAAAATAATTTCATGGGCGTTTACTTAAATCCTTTGGTTTTATTAGTAGAAACAATTTATTAAGAAATTTCCATTGACGGGATAATAATTTGATTATTTACTGCGCAATTAATTTGATGTCATCTTCATGCAATATTTAACTTTCTTGCGATAAGAAGACCTCAAAAACATTTATAATTGATAAGCTACTTCCCTGTTGTAACCCTGTTTGATTACACGTCTCATGTTTGCTCTCATCCATTTGTTTCATTAATAAACTGTGGGGTCAAAGGTCACAAGAGCAGATCAGGAGTTTTAATCGTGTCTCAAATATTTGCAAATTAAACGTGTATGAATTAAAAATCATCATTTGGCTATTTAGGTAAAAACAGTCATTCAATATAATGGAGAAATTATTGTCATACTTAAACCAATTTAACTGATCCAGTTACACATTTTCAGCTAATACCAATATGTGCAAAACTCTCATATTAAAATGAGTGATTAATTTAGTTTATGTTAGTTAGACATTATAACGGGTAAACAGGAATAATTAAACTACTTGTTTAGGTTATGCATGCAATTTTTTATGCAAAAAGTTGGAAGCAGATATTTCCACTTTAAACTAGATCAATTATAGTTAACTTTATTTATTTACAATTCAGTTATCACAATTTGCACTTCTCTTCTTCGTCCCCAGGACTTACTCGCATCAAAACTTTTACAGGATGCAAGGGTTCTGATAAAAATAATCAAAATCTCATCTCGAGAAATTTAACACCTTTCATAATTTGATGTCAATTACCCCCTTTGTTTCCGTTGCATCTCATTTTCCTTTGCTCGCATCCAAACGTGCAGACGTTGACATGAGCCACGCCCCTTTGGTCGCAAATGACAGGGCCAAATATTCTTGGACATGAACAAATCTCATCTTTTTCGTTACTTATCCGATTTCCAACAGTTCCAAGTTGTTTAATTACCATTGCCTTCATCGCATCCCTTTCCTATCAATCATTATCAATGACGCAATAATAAATGCTTTGAGATTTTTAGAAACATTTAAAAGATGGTTTGAATAAATACTTTTTTGGATAACGTTGTATCTTCGTCAACATCCCAATATTGGATATCGCTGACTTTCACAATTTTCTTGTCCCCTTCAAAAACAGATGCACATTGGGTCGCTTTAATATCACTGCTCACTTCTGAGGCAGCGATAGCCCAGGACAAGCTTATCAATAAAATCCCAACAACATTAAACATCGAAAAAGAGGACATTTTCGCTATTGCTGATTTCGAGATTTCTTTATTTAGACTGGCAGTAATTATGTATAGAACGTTATTTATACAAAATCATGGAATACCACAACAATTAACTAATTAACCATCTATTGAAATGATCCATTATTTGCTTCATGAATATGGAGTGGATGATGATGAAATGAAAGCGAGTATGAAAATCTGAATCGCTTTCTATACGATAACTGCCAAATGTTTTTATGGAGATTGATTATTATCGTCTTCTTTGTGTAATGAGACATTTCCAGATTTCCAAGCCGTAATAAAAAGAAAACAAAGAATGATGACCATGTAACCATATTTATAAAATACTTTTCAGCATCCAAACGTTATGCAAGTCTTAATAATAAGAACCCACGCCAATGAAGGAGTTTAATAGATGGATCTTCTTCTTTGTCTCATTGGCTCTGATTCTAACGCTGGATAAAGTTCATGGTAATAGTCCAAGAGTAATATTAAACGCTGACTGATGGAATAATTGCTTCTATTTAATCCTAGGATTAAAGTGCTTCCAATGCACTTATGAAAAAGAACCCGAATTTGGACCTCCGACTTCAAAACATTTTCAATGTCTCAACGCCGATAACCAATTACCAAATAAATTAAAAGTGGCTTGCAAGATTGCTTACACAAACACGGAGTGTATGAAAATATCGTATCAAATTGATTAAGTCTTTTCGATAATTTAAATTGTTGTTTATATAGCAAAACAAAGCGTGGCTGTTTGTGCAAATGTGACAATGACTTCGACCAAGGACTCTTCAATAATTTTCCTCACTCGGGAATGCGTCGAACTTTTCACAGTACCTAAAGTCAAAATGGGCTGTCAGCCTGAAAATATAACAAGAGGCGAATCGGGTGAAATTGCTTTTAAATCAGTGACATGTTACTGTGACACAAATGGATGCAACCTAAACAATTACGTCCCTACACCAGACGATTACAATGAAAATGACGCTGACTTGTATCCTGGGGGAAGATACCCTGAAAAACCCCCCAAAAATGGGGAACGAGAAGGATCAGAGGACGAAATCGGATTAAGATCGGGAAGTTTTGGAAGGAACAGAGAAAATTCTGCTCAATTGACAACATGTAAATATAAAAAATATTGCGAATTGAGTGTTCATTATACAAATTATATTTGTATAACGTTATTTTATAACATTCTTTAGTGATGACGCTTCTTTCAAATTGGTGGCTGATACAACGACTGTGGCCCACATAAATTATTTAGTAAAACAATAAAAATTGCAGAGCTGACAAATACAATAAAATCGAACTAATAACAAGTATACAATGGTGAACTAAAAATGGTAAATTAATTGGTTAATTGGAAATTGGATGGATGCATTTGCCCAACTTTGAGACTCTAAAAATGGTACAAAGCAGAACAATGACTTGTACATGGACTCGTCAAATTCCAATCGAATTTCACTCAATGTCGCAGAAAATTGTTGCACTTCTACATCCATTGGAACGTGATCTAAAATATGACACAAATAAGCTTTCATTTTTGATGGAAATTTAGTTGTTTTCTTTGATAAAACATGCCTTGAAATGAAATAGTCCCGTCTAATTTCTCTAGCCCCCATTGAATTCCTCTAGAGTAAAAATAGCGATTTGCAAAACATCGAAACTTTCCTTGAACTATTTTATCTTCTCTTCTAAAGCTCACGACATCAAGACGAATCTCTTGAAATTTTTGAATAGCAGAACTATTCTTTGTCACCACTGCAAAATAAATCATTTTTATAATAAGTCTTTTTTTCAATAACATTTTTGAATAGCGTTAAAAACTCACAAACTGTTTCTCCTTTATCTCTAAAATATTGTGCAAAAATTTCCACATTTTCAGTTTTGCATCTTAGAAAAGTAGCAAACCAATTTGGTGACCAATTTGATTTAAATCGATCTTTAATCTTCAACTTGGAACATGAACCATTTTCACAGGGCTCCGATTTCGATTGAGAATTGTCCCCATCCTATGTAAAACATTAATCTCAAGAATAATTGTTGAAAAGAAGATCAAATGTATTTTTGTTTTACCGATTTTAACAAACTCTGCATTATCTGGCATTCATTTGGTCGGCGACAAATTACGCTCACAAGCTTTGGAGCTTCAGTTGCATTGTAAACGCTACATTTAAATTCATTAGTCGAGTGATCAAACCAAATTCCAGTCTTTTCTGAATTTGGAGGAAACGAAAATGTCTCATCCACATTTTCTCCAACACAGCGGACTGTTCCTGAAGATTCTGTGGTCACCAGAATTGAACAACTGTCATCAGAACTTTCTTTCATTTCATAA
Source organism: Proisotoma minuta (assembly GCA_034698145.1). Lineage (NCBI taxonomy): Eukaryota > Metazoa > Arthropoda > Collembola > Entomobryomorpha > Isotomidae > Proisotoma > Proisotoma minuta. The sequence goes on from JAQIXN010000432.1 coordinate 7,849, forward strand.
CTTTCACCAGTAAAATTTAACACTGGCTTGGAATCTTGCGATTTCGAAGTGCAAGTAAAAATGTTGAGATCTCCAACAATCTCATATTTCAGCCCCACTTTCTTTCTGCTTTCTCCAGAAGGTAAAACATTTACTACGAAATAATCTTGTGAATTATTCCCAACTATGCATTTGTATCTTCCAACAAGCAGCGTCTCATCCAGTTCCTTTCCGTCGAAAATAAATCCTCGGGTTGGATCATATTTGTAAGGGATTGTTAAATGATCAACGGCTTCCCAGATATTTTCCTATCAAAATATGCTCATGAAATTAGCTGAAAAACTCATATTATTTTATACAGAACGTATATATGTACCAATGTTTCATTGGCTTTTAGAAGATCCACTCTGATATTTGGATTTGTTACCAGACAAGGAAGAATTAGATTTTTCTCCTTGTCCAAAGTTGAATTTATCTCAACACCGTTTTGTAACAAGTAAGGTGAATTTTTACCTAGAAAAAAATCCACTTTCATTTTTAAAGTTATCAATTCTGAAAAATGATCTTTACTAGGCATGAAAAGATAAAATGAAAGTTTCAAATCAGGTCTTGATTTGATGCTTGCTGAATATCTTCCAGTATCGTTTCCATTCTGTTGTCTCAAATTGACCAAAAGTCTGCTTGTGTAGCAATAAGTTGACTGGTCATAAAAATTAGTTATATGACGATCCGATTGAATAAGTGGTGTCATTGTTGGCTGGAAAGAATAATATCAGAACTAAAGAGAATTATACAGATATTAAACTTATTATTACGTACTCCAGTGCCAAATCCAGAAAAACTCCATTCTACAGGCTCTGTCATGGTCACTTTTACTGAAAACTGAAGAGTTCCTTCAGGTACAACAAAGTATTCGAGTTTGTCCAGTCTCATGTCCTTTAAACCAGTCCCATTTATTCTTGAGGGTGGAGGATACATGCTTGATAAGCGAATAGAAGGTTCCGTCTCGTGGCATTGTTCATCAATCTGTTATTTTTTAATTTTGTAATATACATAAATTATTTAAAGTTACGATTCTAAAAAAAGTTTCACCTCTTTGATAAATACAGGTTGGGAAGAATTTCTCCATTGGAGTGGTTCTGCAAAAGTGGGGACAAAGCACCAAACGCGAACCAGATCAAAGTTATCAATGACCAAAGTAAATGTTGAAAGCACTTGAGTTGTTCCGGAATATTTAAACTGGGGGTCATAAATATCTGGAAAGAGTATAAGTATTTAAATTCAGTCGTTGCTCATTTCTGTTTAAAAGTGCTCACAATCGTTCTGAAAGTGAATATCTCCGTCCCTTGTCTCAACTGCCCATTTGATCCCATGAGAAAATGTATAGGGTGAAGCTGCACAAGTAAATTGGACAGTGTCTCCTATTTCCCATTCCAAGTTGGAAGAACTCATAGCTCGCACTTCTCGTTGAGGGTTCTGATCTGTGAAACCGCTCACAGGGTTGACGTACAGGTAAATTTGGTCATCAATGTCCTCTGTACTCCAGTCCACATCTCCACTGACTGGCGAAAAAAGTTTTTCACTAGCTGCTTATTAAGTATTCTAAGTATTATGGAAGAACTTACAAAAAACTTGAGAGATATTTTCATGTTCTGTGATTCCATTGAATTTGCAAACTGCTTTCATGTAACCATTAAGTGGGACTGATTTCAAGATTTTCTTTAAACATCCTTCACTTTCCTTACAATCCTCATCTTCTTCTATTTGAGATCCAATAACTTCGTATCTTGTGTCAGGGTTGCAATTCTACATAGAAAATATATAATAATTAAAATTGCTGCTATTTAAAATATAATGTTGCAAATAAATTATACCTTATCCGAACACTTTTTAATTAATTCGCAAGTTTCCGGATTTTGACAAAAGTAATAGGACAATTGAGCTTTGTCCCGCAGCCAATGTAGTGTGTTATGATCACTAATGCTAATTGGTGGCTTGGGCCCGTTACAGATTATTTCAATTTTATGAAATTCTTCTTCCGAATTTTTTTGAGTGCTTGAAATTAACCTTAACCCTTGGTTTTTATCCAAGTTTTCGTTTCCTAAAAGTTTCATGAATGCTTTTAAAATACCATTTTGTTGTATAATTTTCAAACCAACCAATGTTTTGAATAAAATTCCATTTGTGAACTACAGATCCATCGTTCAAATTTACTAGCGTTATAGTGAGATCTTTGGTCGAATTTAGAATTTCTCTTGTTAAAATAATTTCTCCTTTGGACCATTTTCTACTGTTGCCTTCTGAAGAAGATGTTTCAATTTTGACTTTTACAAATGGTCTCAATTCTTCCTCACTAATCATCAAATTTTGAGTTGAATTCGCCCACGCCCATTTTAGAGAGTATGGAACTGTCCCCATAATTTGATCGTTTTTAGGTGACACGCTAAATTGTGCTCCTATATTAAAAACAAATTATGATGTAAATACTTGCACTTTATATACGTAATTTATTGTGCCTACTTGAGACAATTACTTTGACTGCGTCGCTTCTATCTTCAATATCGTGACTACTGCTGCATAAATATTCTTCCATGTCTGAAGAATCTTGCTGATTATATGAAGTGTCAATACGAAAGCCCCAATTTGGATAAAATTCCACTCCTTCTTGATTCGGAACAATCGCTTCAGCTCCAGCAGGTCTCCAGATTAGTTCATTGCTTCCGTTTGGATTCAGTTTAAAGAGGTGAACAAAATATTGGGATTCAGCAGCATTTGGAAGACAAGGCAAGGTGACGATGGGATTTTCGTCCTCTTGGTAAATGCGCAAAGTTTCGCCTCTTTCAATAAAGAATGGTCTCGATGCCTCTACAAATCCCAGAGGATATCTGACAGTCTTTTTGACCCCATCGCCAACGCAAGAAACTTCTCCTTGAGGGACTACTGTTGTCAAAATGACACATCCTAAAGAATTGACATTTGTTGGACAATCGCTTATGATGTACTCTTCCACATTGTCAATCCCATAAAGCGTTAGCTGTTGTGTTTGAAAATAGTTTGGTTCATCCGATATTAAATTTTTGAACATGATTTCTGGTTTTTCCTCTGTGGCAGATATGCAAGTGAAAACATGGTTGGAATGTTCATCTACGTCATAATTTAGGCCAACAAAGTCTTCATTTGTCTTGTCTAAAATATTTATCAAGTAAGTATATATAGTACATAATTAGTTTTTTTTGCAAAAGAAATATTTTTCATACCAAAGATTTGATAATTCCATTCATAAATTAATTTTGAATTATTATTTGTCAATTTGACGGACCCCTTTGATCCCTTTGTGCCATTTAGAATTTGGAAGGACCCCAAATGGAAAATTGGAGCTGAAGAATTGCTTTCCTCAAAGTCGTTCTTAGTAAAGTACTGCTGCCATTCAACGGTTTGTTCTTTATTTTGAGATTCCAGTTGAATACTCGGAAGATCTTTTGTTGTCCATGAAAAATAAGGAGAGAAAGCTTTGACAATTTGAGATTCAGGGGCAATTTTCTCATCTGTATAATTAATGCAATATAATGATTGTTCATGAGTAATAATTATATTATATAGCTACCAGTTCTTAATGTCAAATTGATTCTTAGTAGTACAGAATTTTGAATCTCTGGAAAATCTTTCAAGTTTTCATCAAACTTGCAGACAAACAATACCGAATTGTTCCTTGTTCCATTAAATAAACTTTTCGTGAGAGAAATCAAAAATCCTTTGAATGGATCCCACAATAAATTGTCACCAAGTTCCATCCGCTCAAAAATTTGTTCCCCGTTTTCGTCATTCGCTTTATAAAGTGAGATTCCAGCCGCAGAGCGTCTTCGGGAAATACAGGGAAGGATAAAAGCTTCCGATCTCTTTTCTCCCGACCAAGAAGTCACACTTATATTAACTTGATCTCCTTGTTCATGATAAAATGGAGCTGCCTCTATTTTTCAATAAAAAATATACATTACCGGTGTTAGGTTCATAAATATAATCTTTGTAATTACTTACGTGGTACAAATAAGACAAAGCTATTCCCAGCATCAACATTTTCAAATGAGTCTGAAGTGCTGCAAGTATATTCTCCAGTTAGCTGGTCAGTTATATTGGAAATGACCAATGCGGCCGAGTAGCAAACCGGCTTCAGTTTTTTCCCTTTTCCAGAAGTCCAAACAGTCGGGACAATTTTTATCCCGGATGTAGCCCCTCTCCCTTGATAACTCCATTTAATTTTCCCAATACTTGAGCTGCATTCAATTACCACTTCTGTGGGGGTTCCAGGGGGCAAGTTGTAATAAGGAAGTCCACCCCCAGAACTTCCCAAAACCACATCCGGACTTGCCCCGTGAGTTACCTCATCCACAACTCTTATGAATGGAATGGATTTGGGATATCTTTTCTGTTTGGATATGCGACACGGTGAAATTACACTGTCTTGATGATTTTGGTACAAATCCACATGAAAGGCTTGAATAATACTGACTAGTAGTGAAACTAATAGCAAAGATAGCTTTAAATATTCCTTCATTTTGTAAAATTACAACAGCTCTTTTAGAAAACTTTAGATTCTAAAGATGTAGAGGATATCGACCTTTATATACATTGTTAGGAGATGCTTATGAGATAATTGATGACAGAAAAGTGCATTGTCCATGAAACCGGTTGTCCACTCGTCTCGTCACGACATAAGTAACTCAAAGAGGTAGCTTCAAGAATGTCTCATATTCTCAAAATACCCCAGGGGCATATTGAGAAAATGAAAAAACTTCCTTCATACGTTGTACGTAGCGTATTTTCCTCCTTCCACTTGATTTGATGCTTATCAACTAAATTTTGTCACCTTTATCTGAATTTGATTAACGCCGTACAAATTCCAAAAAAACCTGTGCTCATACTGCTCATTCATCAGTCGACAACATATCAACGATCAACCGTAAAATAAACAATGCTGAAGACAGTTTTCGTCATTTTTGGGCTTGTGGCATTGTCCACATGTCAAGTTCCAGAACAGGACGTCTTAATCTCGCTTTTTGCCACGTATGTTCAATTTATACATAATTATATATGTAGTTGTGAAATTTCAATATTATTTTCATAGGGGACTGACAGGATGCGATTCGCTTTCAGCCCGTAATGCGCAAGTGAAGATAATGTGTTCTTCGGCCAACTCAGATTGGTCACAATGCGGGATTACGAGCGAAATAAAAGATGACAACTTTCCAGTTTGGCCAGAAAGATTCACATTTCATTTCAAATCTGAAGACAGGATGAGATGGCGATTTGACATTGTGGACAAGGATGTTTTAATCGACGATCCTATTGGAAGTGTTGGGGTTATTGTTGAAGACTTTCTAGTTGCAACCCCGGAATTTAATTCTATGAGATTTGATATTCCAAATGGCCGTGGAACTTTTTATGTTCATCATAGACAACCGCAATAAAAAAATATTAAAAATAGTTGTTTTTAAGCTCAGAAGTCAGTGCATTTGTTATTATCATCACTTAATTTCATCAGGTACATACCTTCGTCGATAATACAAATCACATTCAATAAATATATTTTATAATCAGTTCATATCTCAAGTGCTTCGTCATTATGGCAAATTCTTCCAGTCCACAGGGGTTTTCCCATTTTGTGTCAATAGGTCATTGCATTTAGAGAAATGCTTGCATCCAAAAAATCCCCTGTGTGCTGATAATGGAGATGGATGAACAGTTTGCAAAAGATGGTGACGCTTCTGAAAAATAAAATAAATAAATAAAATAAGTTTATCCCAAGATAAATAATTTGATCTCACTTTATCCACAATGGAAGCCTTCTTTTGAGCATATGCTCCCCATAATAGAAATACGACATTGTTCAAATTTTTAGAAATCCATGAAATCACAGCATCAGTCAGCTTCTCCCAGCCTTTGTCTTTATGAGAGTTGGCCTTTCCAGCTTCCACAGTTAGAACAGCATTGAGCAACAAAACCCCTGATCAAGCGAAATAAAAATATTGAAGTTCTCAAATTAGTAATTAACTGATCAGCGAATTTACCTTGTTCCGCCCACCCTTGCAGATATCCATGTTTTGGGATTTGAAACCCTTCAATATCCTTTTCTAGCTCTTTATACATGCTGACTAAGCTTGGGGGTGGAGGGACACCTTTCTGGACGCTGAAACAAAGACCATGGGCTTGATTTGGTCCATGATATGGATCTTGTCCTAAGATGACCACTTTGACATCATTTAAATTACATTGACGTGTCCACTCCCAGACGTTTGCATGTTGGGGATAGATTGTGGCACGGGCTCTTTGGCTCACAAGAAATTCGCTGAGCTGAGAAAAATATTCCTTGTTGAATTCGGCTTCCAACGCTTTGTACCAACTAGGGCCAATATTGACGTCAATCACTTTCAGCGTCTGAGAATGTTTCAAAATCTTTGCCTTCGCCTAATTAAAATCGTCAACTTTTAATATGTTTCACATAAGGATAATATAATTTTGAATTTACAGCTTTCTGCTCAATCAACAGCTTTTGATCTGGCGTCAATTTGCCAGAAGATTCGGAATCTTGATCTAATTTAATCTTTTTTGTCGCTTGGGTAGTTGGAGGTTCCTCAACCTTTTCAGATTTTTCAGAATTCTGCAATCAAGTTTGAAATAATCATGTTCAATTAACTAAAATTAAATTATTTCTGCATATTTCTACTTGCCTCATCTTTTGGTTTGAAGAAACTGAGGAGACTCTTTTGATTTTTGGAGTTTAAAAGTGGGGACTTTATTTTCGCCCCCATTTTACCTTTCGCACCAGACATTTTGCGTTAATTGCCAATTAATTCAAGTAATTATTATGAATTAAAAAAATATTTGTCCAGCTGAAGAACAAAGGAGCGAAAACGAAGGCGCGAATCGGTGCTTGCTGTCAAAGCAAAACGGCCACAAGTTTGACAAGGGAAAAGGTAACAAAGTTTATCATCGCATTTAAACTTACTTAATCATAATTTTAATTGTAGTGTAAAATGGTGCGGACAAGGCGAAGCCAAACGTCGCAGGATGAGAACAACAAAAGCGCAGAGGAATTCGATGCTGATGATTCCGAAGACGTTGACAAGTCAATTGTTATTCCGGCAAAGAAGGGGAGAGGGGGAAAGACTGGGGTGAAAATCAAGAAGGTCCCCAAGGCCCCTGCCGGAAGGGCCACACGATCGTCAACCAAGACGCAACTTGAAGAGTCAAATGTGGAAGAAGCATCAAAAAGTCGAAACGTATCCTCGTCTGATGACAGCAGCAGTTCACAAGAGGAAGATGAGGAGGATAAACCTCCGCCAAAAGGTTCCAAGGGAAAGCAACCAGTTGCTCAAAAGAAAGGTATTTCAGTATTCCTTTAGTAATGCTCGTGTTTCGTATTCTTTATAAAATTGTTTCAGTAGGCAAGAAGAACGATAAAGCTCCTCAAGCTAAGGATGATAGTTTTGAATTTGCGGTACCAGCGGCCCCAGTCCCAAAGAAAGCTTCAAAGAAAGCTGCTGCTGCTGCACCTAAATCAAAAGCCACAAAAAAAGATGCAAACTTGCCATCTTCTTCAAGTAGCTTAAATAAAACATCGTCTTCAGTTACATCCGCACAAATTACATCTTTTAGTGATGCGTCTCAACTGTCTTCAACATCCTCAACAATTGGTGGTTTGACAAAAAACCATAAGAAAGAAATACACAATACTGTTCTTAATTACTTGGATGAGTGTCAAAAACTTGATTTTTATGGAAGAAGGAGACTTTACAATCGTTTTCGGACAGAATTTTACAAAATGAAAAGTCCAGAAGTAATTACTTTGATAGCAATTCTATTTAAGGGTAATTTTATAATTCGATTATTTAAATTCATTTCCAGTTGGTACAGAACTGGCAAAAATATTTTGCGCAATCTTTTTGGACGATTTGTTTGGCGTATTTCAAAGCATCAAACTCCAAGCCAGTGCAAACTGCACTAAAGTTTATTCATCAAGTTGCTCTCAACATGGGTACTTTAAATGACAAAGCAGATGTTGGTTTCAAGCTAAGAACTCTTCCAATATACTATTACATCTTGAAGTTGTTTCTTCAATGCCACATGGACGAAAGACATCTTGTCCGGCTTCGTGTGATTGATATTGCTCATCAAATTCTGAAAAAGTTTGCCACTGATGCATTAATTAACGATAATTCAGCACTTAAGCGGCAGTTAATTGATGCTTTTTTGGAGAGGCTAAAAGACCGTAATCATGTTGTCAGAGCCTTAGCTGCAAGTTGTCTCAAGTTTTACGCTGAAGATCCAAACTACGAAGAAGTTATCAAGCGTTTGAAATATTCTGGGCGTTATGATCCATTCCCAGAGCCAAGAAAAGCTGCACTTGTTGCACTTGCTGATAATAAATTAGTGAAAACCAGATTTTTCTATGATGCAATTTTTGACCCGGAATTGAGAGTTAGAGTTGAAGCATTCTCCTGTTTGGCTAATAGACCAATGGTTAATTTAAAAGCAGAAGAAAATCTTAAAGCCGTGTTGTGGGGTTTAACACAAGAAGGTAATTAATTACTATTTTGTGATACGCATTAAACAATTTTCTTTGACGTTTTATTTAATAAACATGAGGATTGATTTCAGATCGCTGTAAAAAGGTTGTAATTGAAAAACTGATTCCTACTTGGTTTGCTCAATGTAACAATAATCCATTGGAACTCATCAACCATTTGTGTATTGGAAAGAAATTTCAAAATGTTGAAAAAGTCTTAAATGGGGTGTTTCTGTAAGTTTCACTTGATAATTTGTCTATAAATGAACCGGAAAACATTTATATTTTTTTTTTAATTTAGGAATAATTATGTGGAAACATTTGAGAAGATAGATGTTTCTTTCTTGGATGAACATCGCGTCATTCCCATTGATAAACTGACGGTGGAAACTGTCATGTTTTGGATCTACTTGATCAAAAAATTTGGCAAGGATCGTATCATTCAAAATAGACTACTTCCCATGACAGATTATATGATGGAATACATAAAAAAGTATGTCTTTAGGATAAATAGTTATGCATTTGATATTTTCGAAATTGAATACCTTAAATATTTTTTCCAGCATTATCAATGCAATTCACGAGGAACACGAAAAAGCTGTTCAAGATGATAGAGATGAAGATGGAACTCTGATAGTGTGTCTCACATACATCATTACCACCGCTTTGAAAATGGGGTTGGAAGAAGGAAACCGACGGAAGATGAAAGAAATTTTGCACAACATTCTCCTGGATTCTATTTTAGACGAGGCTCCATTGGTCAAATTGGCAGTGGACGGAATGAATAAAATTTCAGATAAACTTTCATTTCAAGAAACAATGCTTGAAATTTTGCAATTAGCGTTTGAGCCAGATTCAGATCAAACAATAATGGATGGAAGAGAATCTCTTGCAAATCAAACTGTAAGAACAGCCACATGGGTAGAAAGACAAAAGCAAGCGTCTAGAGCTTCAACCCCAAATCAGGAAGTGAACGAAGAAGATATTGCTGAGCAAGCCAATAAAAGTAGCTCACCAATGCAAGTTGAAGAAATACAGGAACAAAAAGAAAATAGTCCCCCAAAACCTACGAGGAAACCACTGACTGAAAAACAGATGATGCAATTGAAAGACAAAAAATGTGGGCTCGCAATTCAGCGTATCCGTCTTCAAGATAAGAAACAAAGAGCTGTAGAACAAACAGATTTTCTTGAGGCTCACAGAATTCAGAAAGAAATTGAAGTTATTGTTGCAGAAGAAAATCAAATTGAAGTAAAAATGTCTTGTTCAAATGTAACAGAGATGGATTCATCTAGGCAAAGCAAGAGTTCAAGAGGTAGTAATCGACGAGGTGGTTTTATGAATGATACAAGCGAAATGGAAATGGAAATTGACGAGGAGGAGGAAGAGCCAGCAGCCATAGTTGGTCCTGAGGTATGCTTATCCATCATGTTGCTTTTATTTTTGAGATATATTAATAAAATAAAACTTTTTTTACTAGTCACTTCACTTATCCAAACGAAGCACTGCAACAGAAAAGTCAGCAAAGAGTAAAAATGAAACACTTCAAGGTTGTGAAGAAGATTTGCCATTTTCCCAAGCTACGACTGCAGCAGGAGTAGTAAGAATATCTTCTCAGAATATTTTAAAAGGATTGGTGATGATGAACAGATATTTATCTCGTCGTCCAAGAATTGCTCCACTAATTCGACAGTTTTACACGGAACATGCTCCCAGCATTTTTTTGGTAAGTTAATATTACAAAAAAAGCTTTTAGTTTAATATTAGATGAACTAAAGTAAAATTAATTGTTTTATTTCTACAGGATTGCGAAAGGGATCCAACGGTTCGTATCGAAGTCCTCACTTTCCTATGCTGCATTGCACTCATTGATCCAGAAGAGAAAAGAAAGCTCATGGGGTTGTTTATAACGGTTAGGAAATTTAAATGACTTTTTTTTTAAATAAAATAAATAAATGTTTTATTCAAATATGCTTGTTTTGTCATAGGCATTGCTAAATGAAGAGGATTTAGATGTAAAAAGTGCAGCCTTCAAAGTTATTGTTGACATGTTATGCAAGTACGATATCCAGCAATTCATACTAAATGAAGACGGAATCATTTGTGCTGGTAATATTTTTTTTTTTTTAAATGTTTGACAACTTTCTAGCTTCATTAATATGTATTCTTGTTGCAGGGGTACCAGAGGTGTTTAACAAGCTTTCTGCGCCCTCACTTGAAATGCAAACCATGTTTATCTCGTTAATTGATGATTTTGGTAGTTCAGGAAGCCTTTGTGTGAGTTTTGCATGAATAAATTAATAGTATGCTTCTTAAAAGGTAAATTAATTATTTATTATTATGATTTAGACACCCAATGGATTTAGCATTAAAGTTGAAGGGATAATAAAGCTGCTGACAGCAGGACGCTTAACTTCTGAACATTTGATATCTGACTTATTGTGCATGTGGACAGATATTGCTCATCGTAAGATACTGCTACTGCTGGTTAAATTTAAAAGTTATTTTTTTTTAATTTTAAAGAGGGAACGGATATTCCATACAACATTGAGATTTGGCTTCCGTTTTATACAAAAACGTCTGTAGTTAATGCCAAACTCGTTGTAAAAGCTTTATTTATAAGGTACTTTATTAATTGTCTTTTTATAAAAATATTAATGGTGAAAATTTTAAACGTTTATATTTTTCTTTGTGTATATAGCATCATGCGGCTGATTCAATTACCAAATGAAAGAGAACAATCGGAGCGAGATTTTATGAAACTACTTATGTTTGTTTCTCGATATTTATCATCCAGTCATGTAAAGGAAAAGGACGGAACAGCTGTGGTAACAATTAATTCATCAAAATTATGTTTAAACAATTTAAATTGAAATGCTTTATTTCTAGAATCTTCATGAGGAACTTTACGGGACTATCTTGGACCACGTTCTCGTACGTCCCACAGCTACAGCAAATGCGTCACTTTTACTTGTTTTGCCAAAGCTGAGTGTTGAAAATGAAGTCGCTGCCCGTAAACTTATAACCACAATGTCCCACATTTTACTAAAATTGTCAGCCTTTCCACAAACAGTGAGTTCTCTTAAAATATTAATCTTATTGGAAATTAATTTTTTATTATAATAAAATTGCGGTTTTTTAGACCACTGTTTCTGGCATCAAAAGTTCAATTGAAAAAACCGGAAAACGACTTGCGGCTAGATATGAAGGGTTATCAGACATATTGGAAGTCAACCGAGCTCGCAACATGGGTGGTAGCGATGATGAAGAGGATCAAGAGGAGAACGTTTTATCTGATGACGAAGAAGAATTTCAGCAAGAGGAAGACAATGAGAATGTCGCTCGACCACCGATTAATGAGCCTCAATCAGAGGATGATTTAATTCACCAGTCTTCAGATTTGGAAATCGAAATTTCACCCTACGACGAGTAATTGTTTATTTATTATATTACTATTTACCGTATTTACAAATTATTCTTTTGATACCGACAATAAAAATTATTTTTTATAAATGAAAAACCAAAGACACAACTTAATGAAAAACCCTGTTGGCTTGTTACGAAAAATGCATAGCCAACAAAACTCTTTTCAGCGCTAACTTCATTTGACTAGTGCCTCTTCCAATTGGCAAACACATGGGCCCGATAGTACGAGAAATTATTTTTGCTTTGAAAACAATTGCTGGTGGAATCCCAATCGGACTCACAATCGTGGATGTAAGTTGAAGTTGAACCCAATTAATTGGCCATTTATGACGTTAATTTGGTGTAGGTGTTTGGCTACGTGGCCAACGTGGAGGGTCACTCCATGCACCCTCGGCTAAATCCCTACAGCGGGGGCAAACAGAACGCGGACTACGTCTTTTTGCACAGTTGGCCAATCATTTCAGATTCTTACGACAAGATAGAACGAGGGGAAATTGTGGCCCTCGTGTCCCCAAAAAATCCACACCAAAGATTAATCAAACGAGTTATTGCTCTACAGGTAGGCAACTAACTCTGCCTAATTCTATAAGCAAGTAACATTTGTTAATGTTGGTATTAATTGCAGGGGGACGTGGTTGAGACGAGGGGTTACTTCAAAAGCCACGTTCTAATTCCTCCGGGACATTGTTGGATTGAAGGGGACAACACTGGAAACTCGTTAGACTCCAACATATTTGGACCTGTTTCATTGGGACTTATTAAATCTAAGGCTGCTGCAATCGTTTGGCCACCAAGTAGAGTTAGTTGGCTGGAAAAAAAAGTGCAAATTGATCGAATCCCTAATTTTAGAAGGCAGAATAACAAATACTAACAAGTACATTGACACTGTTTTTGTGCAACAAAATGAAAACATTATCTTTGGTTAATTGTTTGGAACTCAAGTTTAATGGGACACTGTTAAAAGAGGCGGTGGCCTTTGGCGATGTAGATAATGACGGAGTGTCAGAATTAGTTGTGGGGACGACAGACGGAGAGATATTTATTTATAAAGATGACAAATGCATTTGTCAAGCATTTGACTTGGGCTGTGTGGCTGCTGTTGCAGTTGGTGATTTACTAAATATTAAGAAAAATGTGACAGTTATTATTACAACGGAAGGATTTTGTCATATTTTTGATGTCCAAGAAGAATTGCAGGGAACGACGCTCCCGGAATTCAGACAAGAACATTCAATGACGGGTAGTTTTGCTTCCTCTACTACGGAAAGTAATTTACATGCCAACGATTGTCGCATCATTCAACAATTCCACTCCCAGAGAATTGTGGCCAATACTAAAGCTATATTTTTAGCTGATGTAAATGACGATGGCCTTGTTGAGCTAGTTTGTGGTCTCACAGACAGAGTTCTTCGGACATATAAATGGTTTCCAGACCCAGTAAGTCGATTTAATTTTCAACTGCATTTATTCTGTTTTATTTTAAATTTCTTTTTGTTTACAGGTGCCAGAGACTGATAAACCAAGTTCCAATATCCATAATACCATTTATGACGGAAGGGTTCAGGCTGTGAACAAATGGGAACTGAACAATCAAATTGGTTCAATTGCTCCTCATGATCAAGGAAATCTAGTTTCAATCATAATTGGTACTGGAGGAGGAACAGTAACGCGTATAACCGAAATATCAGAAGCTAGTCGTTTACAACATGAACAAGAAAACAGTGGACAATCTAAATCAAAAAATCCCTTTGTTCGTAATGAATCTGTTGAAAAAGAACTGCCACCAGGAAATGACCACTCTGTGTAAGTAAATACTATTTATATTTACTGCAAAACAAAGTAATTATTTTTCCATTATTATATTCTAATAATCGGCATTATCTAACAAAATTCATAGCCTACTTCACCCAAGCACAGTATACTCGGAAAATATTTCAATCAAGCGTCATACATTAAACTCGTCTTGTATGCGAAATCAAAACATATCCACACACGTTGCTGGAAATATTATTTCAAATGATGGGAGCAGAAATGATAGCTATGCTGTAGGAACTTGGTATAAATATTTAAATGCCAAAGTAAATGTTGGTAAGTAAAAAGCTATAGACTGTTTATTTATTTTTAGGGATGGTACAGTGATGATTTGCAAAGATGACATTATTGAATGGAATTTACAATTAAACAAACCTGTTATGACTGTACAATCTTTCGCAGGAAATGCAATTTTCGTAGATATGGAAGGTGAACTATTTCTCTAAATAAAAGTATTTTAAAAATTAATAATTATATGCTTTGCTTATTTTAAGGCCCTACTTATCTCATTAATCGAAGATTAGACCCACAGATGCACAACTGTATCGTTCGATTCTATTTTGAAGACCAAGTGGCTGCTTTTCGAGTTGGTTGGTATGGAATACGTCGCCACAGCTCAAGTCAACATGGTGAACTAGTTAACCAAAAGTGCTTTGCTTATGTAACATTTCATGGAAGTATTTATATTTATCCAAATTCATATTTGTAGTATTTGAACAATCACTAGCAATATGTGATATTTGAACATATTATAAAGATTAAATAAATAGAATACTTTTGTAAGAATAAAATAACTCGTTTATTCCGATATGCGCTGAGAAAACAAAAAAAAACAATAGAGTTTCAATATAAAATAAAAGTACAAAGCTGTAATTGAAATTTATTCCATTGATTCCATTTTTCTGTGCTTCTTTTTATTTAGACCCTTAAACTCCATGGACTGTAATGGGTCAGCTCGCCTTTTCTACAAGTTAAAAAATATATAATTAGAAATACAATAAAAATCATAAAGTAATGGAAAAAATGACTAAAATAAGTACTTTGAGCATTGCTCCTTTTTTGGAAGAACCTTTACGCTTTCTCTGGCTTCGGCTGGAAGAAGAGAATACTGACGTGTCTCCTGATGATCGATGTATAGGCAAATGTTCCAAAGTTTTTGGGACAATATAAGATGGTACATTTTTCAAATGCGGTTGTTGTTTCACAGTTTTCAAAGCCTTGTCATGTCTCAATGCTTGCAACTCTTGAGGATTTGCTTCAAAGTAGGACTATACGCATAATATTAAATAATATAACTTAAATCTCCTATTCTTTGTTTATATTCAATATTTGAACGAAACAGTTTGTTTAAATTACCTTTAACTTTTTTGAATTCATGAGTTCCAATCTGATTTCTTTGATTCTGGCTTCTCTCACAGCAATTCTCGTCACAGCTTTCCAAGCATCTTTGGCTCGATACCTAAATCCCTCAACTTCAGCCATTTTAAAATTAAAAGGCTTCATTTTCAAGTCTGCATCGCCACTGAGTTCCTTCAAAGCTTCTTCTACTTCTCCAAGTAACTCTTCTTCTTTCATGCTGACAAAAGACAATGCAGCACCCTAAAATCAAGCAATATTGTTTGAATTATATACATATAATTACAAAAAAAATATGAATAACTTTACAAAATAACAAATAATAATAAAACTAACTTGATTGTTTCCTCGAGCAGTACGTCCTACACGATGTAAATATGAAGACGAGTCTAAAGGAAAATCAAAATTGATGACATTGGAAAGAAACTGAAAATCAATTCCTCTGGAGACTCCCGATTCTTTGTCTCGTCTTCTTCCCATTGGCTTCTTCTCTGAGACTTGACCTTCCGCCCTGAAAAATGGCATAATAAATAAGAACAATCTATACCATATTCATTAATTCATAATTCAAGTATAAATCTTTTAGTAAGATTGCCTTACCCTTCCTTTTTCTCTTCAGCAGTGGCAGGTTTTTCATCCAGCAATCGATCATCACTTGCAATGATTATGTTGTAGACTCCCACATTAAATTGCTGGACAGTGTGCCATCTTGACATTTGCGGAAGTTCAGAATTTAACACACAAGCACTAATTCCAAACTGTTCCAAATACAATTTCAATTTGTACGAGCGATCAACCGTGTTCACAAAGATTAGTGATTTTCCTCGAACCAATCTCAGTTTAAATAGAGCATAAATCAGGACAAATTTATCTTCTTCTTCAGCCTATGCACACATTAAAAAAATAGTTTTTTTTTTTTTAAATATGTTTGCCAACCGTCTCTTTTTAATCAAATTAAAATTAGTTACCCTGATGACATAATGAGCCAATTGACAAGATGAAGGCACAAGTGGTTCTTGTAGCTTGAGTATCACAGGATTGTTGAGGACCAAATTTTTTAGCTCAATCACATCTTCTGAAAGCGTTGCACTTGCCAATACAGACTGATAAACATTTGGGAAGAATCCAATCAACTTTTTCACGTCATCTTCATAACCAAAGGAGAAAATTAAATCTGCTTCATCAATAACTAAAAATTCAAGGGACTCTTTGAGGTCTAGATTCTTTTTCTGAAGGTGAGAAAGGACTCGAGTTGGTGTTGAGACCAAGACGTCTGGTTTTTCACCCAATAAGGATTTTAAAGTCATCTCACAGTTTGTGCTCGTCAGGTCCAAAACTTTTATGTCCTTGGAGCAAGAGGAACTTAGCTCTGCAATATTTTTGGTGATTTGATGACAAAGTTCTTTGCTGGGGGCGAGGACGAGGGACCGAATGCTTTGTTCTCTTGCCGTATTTTTGATCGTCAACAGTTTTTGAAGGATTGGGAGGGAGAAGGCGCCGGTTTTCCCAGATCCCGTCCGCGCCCTCGCCAAAACGTCCTTCCCCTCAAGGATCAAAGGAATTGCACGTTCTTGAATCATTGTTGGCTCTTTCCAACCCAATCTTGCTATCGCCTGGAAAATATTATTAGTTTTTAAAAAATATTCAAGAAATAAATCACTAAATAGGTTTACCTTTAAAAGACGGTCATCCAGGCCCATTTGATGGAAGTCCAACATTTTAACGAGGGTGGATAAGCTGCAAAGTATTAATTGTTACAATTCCCCATGCGAGGAAAACGTGCGAGTGGTGGAATTTGAAAGAAGCCGCTGTTTTGTCGTCTCCCACAAAAGTCGTGCTGCTGCTAAAGCTGAAAGCTCTCCAGAAAAAAAGAAATTTGCTTCTGTAATATTTTTAGAGGGAGAAGAAACCACACCCACAGCAAAAAGGTGAGCTAAGCATACCACAAATATATTTGGGAGTTGTATCAATTAAAATTTAATCGAATTTGGGATTAGTTTATTTCAGGTGGCATTTGTTGCACCCGAATAACTTCCTTGGACAAAATGGCAAGCCGTCGACCTCGATTGGATGTTGCGGATACCAACAATGCAAAAAAGCCGTAAGGACCTTTTCAATTTAACAACTGCCAAATGATAACTTGAGCCTTTTTTATAAAACGTTTTTTTTTTAATTCCTATACATAGTAAATTTGAAGATTCGGCTCCAAAAGCACCAGAGATAAGGTCCACTATTCAAATCAACCCTTACACCGGAATGATGTTTACTCCTCGCTATTTCGAACTTTTAAAAAAGCGAAATCAACTCCCTGTTTGGGAATACAAGGACAAGTTTATGGAGTTGATACACAAGCATCAAATAATTGTACTTGTGGGAGAAACGGGATCTGGAAAAACGACACAAATTCCTCAGTGGTGCGTGGAATATGCTAAACTTGTGGGGAAAAAAGGAGTGTCTTGCACCCAGCCTAGGAGAGTCGCCGCCATGTCAGTGGCCCAGCGAGTGTCTGAAGAAATGGATGTCTGTCTGGGCCAAGAAGTTGGATATAGTATTCGATTCGAGGATTGCTCTTGTTCAAAAACAATTTTAAAGTAAGTTGTAACTATAATAATTAAATTTTAACCTGGTGGATCAATTCAATAAATTTTAAACCCTATTAATTTATTTTATATCAATTCCAGGTACATGACAGATGGTATGTTACTTCGAGAAGGAATGTCTGAGCCAATGATGGATGCGTATCAAGTTATATTGCTGGACGAGGCTCATGAAAGGACCTTGGCGACTGATATTTTGATGGGTGTTTTAAAAGAAGTCATCAAGCAACGGAGTGATTTAAAACTTGTTGTCATGTCAGCTACTTTGGATGCTGGAAAGTTTCAACAATACTTTGACAATGCACCATTGATGAATGTTCCTGGGAGAACGCATCCAGTAGAAATATTTTACACGCCTGAACCTGAGCGAGATTACCTGGAAGCAGCTATTCGAACCGTTATTCAAATTCACATGTGTGAAGAGACCGAGGGAGACGTTCTTCTCTTTCTCACAGGCCAAGAAGAGATTGAAGAGGCTTGCAAACGAATTAAACGTGAAATTGACAACCTTGGCCCTGAAGTTGGGGACTTGAAATGCATTCCTTTGTACTCGACACTGCCTCCAAATCTACAACAAAGGATTTTTGAACAAGCACCACCAAAGAAATCTAATGGAGCAATTGGTCGAAAGGTCGTAGTTTCTACAAATATTGCTGAAACATCATTAACTATTGACGGAGTTGTGTTTGTAATTGATCCTGGATTTGCCAAGCAAAAGGTTTATAATCCTAGAATCAGAGTGGAGTCCCTTTTGGTTTCTCCAATAAGTAAAGCATCAGCCCAACAACGAGCTGGTCGTGCAGGAAGAACACGTCCTGGAAAATGCTTTAGATTGTACACAGAGAAAGCTTTTAAGAATGAAATGCAAGAAAATACATATCCTGAAATTTTGCGTTCCAATTTGGGATCTGTTGTTCTCAATTTGAAGAAGGTTGGAATTGACGATCTTGTGCACTTTGACTTTATGGATCCACCTGCACCTGAAACTCTTATGCGAGCCTTGGAATTGCTAAATTATTTGGCTGCCTTGGATGACGATGGAAATTTAACTGAATTGGGGGCAATGATGGCTGAATTTCCTTTGGATCCCCAACTTTCAAAAATGCTGGTCGCTTCAACAGAATTCGATTGTTCCAATGAAATCTTGTCAATAACTGCCATGTTGTCAGGTAGAAAATAATTAAAATAATTTGTATAAATGATTTGTATAAGTTTTTACAAATTGAATATTAATTTCAGTTCCACAATGCTTTGTACGACCAAATGATACGAAAAAAGCTGCTGATGATGCCAAGCTACGTTTCGCTCATATTGATGGAGATCATCTCACACTCTTGAACGTTTTCCATGCTTTCAAACAAAGTAAGTTGTGCTTTTTAAAAGTATCAATTTGTTTGCTTGAGTTGATATATAATTTTTAACTTGATTCTCTTTGTGCAGATCATGAAGATCCACAGTGGTGTTATGAAAATTTTATCAACTACAGAAGTTTGAAATCTGCCGACAATGTCCGACAACAGTTGTCCAGGATTATGGACCGATTTAATTTGAAACGCACTTCTACGGAATTCACTTCCAGAGAATATTATCAGAACATCAGAAAGGCACTCGTTGCTGGATTTTTCATGCAGGTAATTAATAAAAGCCGTCTTTAAAAAATATACCGAAAAAAACAAACAAGGTTTAATTGTTCTTTAACGTTTAGGTTGCTCACTTGGAAAGAAATGGTCAATATTTAACCATAAAGGATAATCAAACTGTCCAGCTTCATCCATCAACTTGCCTTGACCATAAACCTGATTGGGTGGTTTATAATGAATTTGTGTTGACTACCAAAAATTATATAAGAACTGTGACCGACGTTAAGCCAGAATGGTTGTTACGAATTGCTCCACAGTATTATGATTTGGCTAATTTCCCTCAATGTGAAGCTCGCCGTCAATTAGAACTAATTCAATCAAAATTGGAGTCAAAGCAGTTTCAAAACAAATTTTGATCAATGTATCTTTTACGTTTATACTTTTTTTTTTAGTTATATACTATAAGTACTCATCATAAAGATCACATTATATTGTAATATTTAACAACATTGTAAAATATTATAAATTGCCATCCTTCTTTCTGTTGTTATCCTTTCTTTTAGTAGCTAATGGCTATACTACAGAATACCTAAAAGATTATCATTGTATTGTTGTTATGAATTGAATTTCCTCCACATGCAAAAATCTGGTACAAAATTCCCAAACGTGTAATAAGATTCTTCTCATGTTGTTTTGTATAACATTTGTCATTTATTAATAAAGCTTTTGTTTTTCAGCTAAACTAATTTTAAATCTCTCATTTATATTTTAAACATTAGCTAAACCGGACATGAAGTATTTTATGAGTTTTCTGTTTTGTGGCACTTTATTTCCTCGATCGGTACAAGTTTTGCATTTTTTTCTCCAACACCAAATTATGTAATTTTGAGATGTGCACATGTATGGAATTATTTCTTTCTTGCATTGTTTTCTCAGCTTCGTTGTGGAGTAATGAACTTGACAATTTCTTCATCCATTTGCGTAGCAATTTTTCTAGTACAGTATACAAAGTAAGATTATATCTCCGAGATTCAAAAAGATTGAAAATAAGTTAAATTATGGAAACACTGTGCAGATGATGGCTAATGAATCCTCAGACTTATAATTTTCTCCCCACATGCATCCAATCCCACTCAATTAATTTGACTGAAGG
Source organism: Proisotoma minuta (assembly GCA_034698145.1). Taxonomy (NCBI): domain Eukaryota; kingdom Metazoa; phylum Arthropoda; class Collembola; order Entomobryomorpha; family Isotomidae; genus Proisotoma; species Proisotoma minuta. The sequence continues at coordinate 28,315 of JAQIXN010000432.1, forward strand.
TTTATTGCCTTTTTTGAGGATTTAAACAAAGAGAGCATTGGAAAATGCTATATTTGAAGTGTTTACCACTTAATTTAAATATCAATTAACCTTTGATATGTGGCTGACTTTCGGAGCTTCATCCCGTGAAATACAAATCCGACGCTGATGAGGAGGAACATGATGAACAAGACGAGCAAGAGGGCGAAAGGGACGGTGGGCAACGTGGGCGCAGGATTCCCTGCAGCTATCGACTCCGTCGCGTTAATCATGTAGCCCAAAGACCAGCCAACTGAAGCCTCATTTATCTAAAACAAAAACAACTCTATCATCAAACATAAATCAAACTTTGATTCGCATTATATGTACCTTTGTTGTAAATTTAATGTTTCTCCATTTGTCGTTTGTATTAAAACCATACATGTCTGTGAGTAGAGTGTAAACGAATATGGCTTTGAAACAAGAATTTTCCAAATCTTTAAAATCTGAAATTAATATTTAAAATTGTTTTTTATATTTATAAAATAAATTATATTATATTTCATATAAATACTAGTTTTGTCGGTGGCCTTTTGCTCCTTAACTTTCTCATAGGATAAAGCACATAACAGTTGGCTTTTGCTTAAAAAATCATCTCTTGTTGTAGTCTTATTTATCCTAAGTGCATTAGCGACATATGCAAAGGACGCAAAACCCTGAAAGCAAAGACATGCATGATGTAATTTTATTGAAATGTGTGTTATGACTGTGATGAATATTATTACCATAAATTTTCTATCGCTAAGAAAATTGGGAATTGTGCTAGAGTCCAAACATTGTTCCCAACCCGCAGCTCGACATTTCTCGTAATAAAGCAAGTTTTGAACACGGACTTGACATTCAGTATAATTGCCAGTTCCTATAAATGTGTAATTGGAACCAACTTCCTATTACACAAACAAAAATTTCACGTTGAGCACTCCAAAGCAAAATGATTTAATTACCATAATTGTATCCAACATTCGGATTGATTTTAAACAAGGAGTCTCGAGATCCAAATCTGTGAACACGACAATTCTTCCTTTAGGGTCACAAGGACTGTCTATATTAAAACTTGGGATTTTGGAAGCCAAATGCTCCTATTTCAAAAATTTTAATAATATTATATACATGCATGCTGAAACTTTATTTTCTGTACATACTTGCAAAAGAGTTGCTCTGTATCTTATCATGGCTTGTACAACACCATAGCAGAGGAAACTTTGACTAAAAACATTGAAGGTGTGACCAAACAATTGGAGTTTTGTAACCAATGGATTATTCCGATGTTCTGATGAAACTTCGACCGTCACTTGAGTGGAAGCCCCTCCCAGATCCAAAGCCCCCCAACTTGAATTCAACTGACCCACCTGCCCAGCTCAATCGTTAAGTAACATGCTTTCAAACAATATTGTATACTCACATACCTTTGAGTAAATAGTGTCCTTTAAAAAATTAATGGTAATCCAACCAGAGATTCCTTCAACGGATCCAGAAATTATTCCTACCCTTGACTCTTTAACAACTAACTCTGTTGTCCCTAAATAGTGCTTAATGCCGGAAATGATCTCACTCGCTTTGTCAGCGTCACTTGAGCTATAAACAAGAAAAATTTAAAATGCCATACATTAAATACATAGTATTCATAATATGAATTTCATATGCATACTTTAAAAGACGCATCCCGGCAGTGGCTCCCAACAATACTTCTGCAGTGGGCTGGGAGTCGGATGGGATTTCATAGTTTGCGGTGGTGAAACAGCTTTCGAAATAATTGGAGATGTTTGTGGAAATAAGTTGGGCTATTCCGCCTGGAATCATTTATTGACAGCATTTAATTTGACATGTGAATAAATGAATAATTACCCGTCACATAACAGGTAGACACTTGTTGCACCTCTCCCGTATTATTCAGTTTCTCTCCAGGCCATTTGTATAGAATTACGTCACTGTGCCTATAAAATGCAAATAAAAACCTTCAAACTTTCTCCTGCAAAGTCGATGCTGACAGTTTGGCAGCTTACTTACGTTGAACCCGCATCCACGACAATTGCATACTGAAAAAAGTTTTAAATAATTATGAATAGGAATTGTGAATATATAGGTCCTCCTATTAACATTCTCAAGCAAACAAAAAAACTTTGAATCATTTCATGGAAAAAAAAGTTTTGTTTCCGAAATTTTCTCTCAGAGTTTCAACTTTACATTTATGACATTATAATTGGTTCAAGTACTTTTTCTAAAAATATATTAATTGTTCATTTTCCAAAAGTTTTTTTATCTAGTTGCTTCATAGTGGGACACGCGCTGATTGAGACTTTGTCTTGAAGTTTTTCGCTGAAGAAGAAGCTCCCCAAAGAAGAGTCAAGTTTTTGTTTGATATGTATATAAATTCATAAGTAATGGATAATAATAATGTTCTTGGAAAGTTCGTCATTGTGAAGATAAAGAGAGTTGATAAAATCCACATAGATAGTTATTAAGTTATTATTATGAAGGCGAACAGTGTTCACCTCCAGAGAGTAAAGCGTAGTACGGGATGATGAGAACAAGTTTGATGAATTATTATTATTTGCATAGGAATATGAACGATGATAACTAAATATGCATAAGAAGATATTTATATTCACTCCTCCTTTGGGAATACTTGAGCTTACGTCAGTTAAAGTTTAAGGCCTTTTCGCAACAAACCAAGCCATTCTTTTACACTTCTTTAGGGAAAAGTTGAAACAAGAATCCATCAGGTAGAAGTAAGGATGTGTTGTGTATGGCCATTATATTAATAATATAGCCTCTTATTCACACAACAATATAAATCCGCAATTTATTTATCACACAACCAAACTATCCACTGTCTCTCTCTCTTGTCCCCAAAACCACAAAGACCTATATATATAATTTGGTGTTTGGACATTTCCTCAAAAACAAATATTTGTCATATTGGAATATGTAATAGCCAAGTTGTATATAGAATCTGAGAACCACAATTTGGGTAGAGTGCAACTAACTTTATTAAATAAATTAAGAGTGAAAATGGTAAGTTTACACAAGTTGACTATTTGTTTTCACTCACTACTTACTAGTCCTATTTTTCAAATTGTAAATTATTACAGAACCAGAGGAAACTACTTTGTCTGCTATCCTTAATCTTTCTCTTTGTCTTCTCTCCCGTCTCAGGAGATGAGGATGAAGACACGGACACAGAACTTATCAACGAATTCTTAAATTCTGGGAAACAACCAGAAGCCACAGTGGCCCCTCGTCCCCCTCGACCCCCACAACCCCAGGAGAAACCTCCCCCATCACACTTGTCCAAAGGTCCAGGGAAAAACCCTTCGAGTAATGAAGAAAGTTCAGAGTTTTCCAAAGAAGAGACATTTAAAGAGCCCAAGGATTGCGAATGTGTCAAATACTACCTGTGCAACATTGACAATGGCACAGTTGTTGATAATGGGGATGTGTTAGGACTAATTGATATTCGTCTTGGAGCATCTAAACCCTCTGCCTGTCCTCACTATTTTGATATTTGTTGTCCCGTGAGTTAATATAATATGATTCACCATTTTTTTGTACAAAGCCAATTACATATGTGTTTGACAACTATTTATTTGACAGAACTTAAAACCTCAGCCGACGGAACCAGCAGCCCCTGCAAAGAATTTTGAGCATTCAGTATGTGGAAAGCGAAATGTTGGGGGCGTGGGATTCCGGATTACAGGAGCGGACAACATGGAAGCACAATTTGGGGAATTCCCATGGGTACCAAATATTTGATTGTCTTGTTGTTAATCTTTATGCAAACTTGAGATTTCATTCAGATGGCTGCCATTGTGAGACAAGAACAACAAGCAGAAAAACCCCCACTCAACATTTATCTATGCGGAGGTTCTCTTATCCACCCACAAGTTGTCCTAACAGCCGCTCATTGTGTTTATGGGTAAATTCACCTCATAATATATGACCCAAAATGACCTCAATAATATGACCAATTTGATATGCATTTATTAGGAAGCAACCGGATGAGTTAAAAGTTCGTATGGGGGAATGGGACACACAAACGCCTCATGAATTGTACCCACATCAAGATAGATTTGTGAATAGAGTAAGAACAATCCTACATAAGTATGCTTGGTTTTAAGAATATGATTTTTCTGTTTAGGTAATTGTCCATGAAGCCTATTACTCCGGAGCGTTGTTCAACGACATTGCTCTATTGTACCTCAATGAGCCCGTTAAATTTGCTCCAAATATTGACACTGTTTGTTTGCCCCCACCCAATGTCAATTTTGATGGACAAACGTGTTACGCTTCAGGCTGGGGAAAGAATTCCTTTGGTAATTAGTTATTTAATGAACTATTCATATGCATATTCAAAAACCATACATACATATTAAATAAATTCCAGGGCAAGATGGGAAATATCAAGTTATTCTTAAGAAAATTGACCTTCCAATTGTCCCAATTGATCAGTGTCAAAGAGCCTTGAGGAAAACAAGACTAGGACCACATTTTAAGCTTCACAATTCGTTTGTTTGTGCGGGGGGAGAAGCTGGACGCGACACGTGTCGGGTAATTATTCTTGAGACAAAGTATAAAAATCATGCAGATATCTTAATTCTTTTTTTTTGTAATTTCTAGGGTGATGGAGGGTAATCTATTATATTCTGACGTTACTAAAACACTGTTAATAGACTCTTATATAATAAGCAAATTATTTTCAGGTCACCTCTTGTTTGCCAGTTGCCTGACTCCCCATATTATGTCCAGTACGGAATCGGTAATTGCATACATAATACATTTTTGTAATTTTTTCAAATCACATTTTGCATTATCTGGACTTTCTTCCCCCAGTTTCATGGGGAATCGGCTGCGGAGAACAAGGGACGCCTGGTGTCTATGTAAACGTCCCAAATTTTGTGCCATGGATTACAGAACAAATGAGAAAAGCAAAAATGGAGACAAACTTTTTTAAAATTTAAAGACAAGCAACATCCTTTAAACTATTAACTATAATATATATATGATGCCATTCCGTCCTTTTTTGTGACGGTGTTATACGTGTATAATTAAGTAAATAAGTAATATTTCAGTATTTGTGTCTTTCGGAAATAAAATCAAAGTAAAAAGATGATGATAAAATTGAAGCATGCCAAATTTTTGGTATTTGTAAACAATAGATATTTTTAAGAAGCAATAGAAATTGGATCGAATTACTCACATTATCAGGAACGGTTCTAATGACAGCGAATAGAATTACGCAAATGGTGATGCCCAATAAGCCAAAGAGAAATCCTAAGCCAGCCAGAGTAAACCAGTGTCCAAATCTATAAGTCCTTTCGCCTACAAAATAAATCATGTCTACAAATGCTTTCACCATTGTCCCATAAACATGCAGATGCTAAGTATTTTCTGTATCTTTTTTGGTCTCACCCGATTCTCCGAGTAAAAGCGTCTCATTGTCCTTCACCGCATAATAGGATAAAGTTCTGTTGCCTTGAAGCATCAAGTTGGATTTATTCATGAGAGCGTAGTTAGGACTCACCGGAATCCCCTTCAATTAGCATCATTTTCGGTTATTAAACTAACAAAATCTTGTTAATAGTTGATACCTTTGCAGAGCAATATTGTTGAATGAGCTCATTGACGGCTAATCTGTCGTCAATCACAATTTGCTGAAATCCGGATCCCGGTCCCGTGAAAGAGCTTTCTACCGTTATATGTAGAACAGGCATTTTGTCTCAAACTCAATAAATAATAATAATAATAATATTAAAGCTACTTGGTATCACAGATCGTTTAGTTCGATGTTAATTACAGTTCCAGTGGACAGAACTAATAAGTATTTTGTACTTGTGGATGCATTTGTCTCAAAATTATCTGTCAACAACTTGAGAGTAAGAAGAAGACGACGACGATGAAGGAGTGGTTGATGGCAAATGAAGAGTGACAAACTGGACACAATTTTTGGCACATAATTTAATGTCACTTGGCTGGGATAGAGTTGCATCCATTCGAAATGTCAAATTCAATTGCAATCACAATAACATTCACCACACCCACCCACCCCATTAAAATGAATTGGCGGAGATTAGTGATATGACTACTGGCTGGTTGACACTTTGGATGTGGAATGACGACCAAAGGGCTGGAATCCTTTATCCTATATGTAATCATGGAAATCAAAATTAAATTAGATCCGTCGTCCAGTCGGTCTGAGATAACATTGACAATATGCTGAATGGAACAGAATTAATAATATAATTTATCTGTAGAAAGGACTCGATTGAATGGCCATTACACAAATTGTGCTGTTGTTGATTAAATTTTCAGGTACACAATAGCCGACATGCATGTTGTCACAAATTGGACAAATGTGTCCATGAAAGTGTCCGATTTTCTTGATCAAGTTTATTTTGGGAGACATAAACAGACACAATAGTAAACTAAATCACATTAAAGATTAAAGCTACGCTAATTTTGTGGAGAAAATGTGTCTTGGTTTGGGAAACTGAGATTGTGATGTCTCAAAAGGAAGAGTTGGTCGCCTATTCCCCCACACATTATGTCATGTCACTACTCTGTCTAATAACTTGACTCTAATTCAAGGAGAAATGTGTAATACAGTGCTCAAAATTGGCGAAAAGTATTAGCAGCCGTGTGTTATACGAAAGGTGACTATAAAATATAATAATAATGCTTCCTAACCTGTTGTACATGTGAATGTACTATGTACCACAATCTGGATGAATTTTGCATACTGCTTTGCAAGGGAAGAGTTGCCTATTACGATTATTCTCTCATTCACAGGTATTAACTAAGTTGGTTGAGAGCGATGGTCAATATTGGTTCAAATGTTGGCATAATAATAATAATCACACGATATATTAAGGCTGTCACGAAGAAGAAATATATAATATTTAGAGTGCAAGAAGTGCAAGCAAAACCAGAACATTTACTTACGTCAATTACGCTGTTGCTGCTGATTTTGCCAAATCCATGATTATTGCAAACATCAGTCAGCTCCAATAAGCAAAAATGAAGGAAACACTATTATAGTGAACTATGCACTGCAAGCAAACAGACACTGAGACGGTGCAAATGTTTGACATTTTTGTAAAACAGATAGATTCTGTGTTGGATGGACTCCAAACATCCCAATATTCAACAACTTTACACCAAAAAAAAAGATGTTCTCGTCATTCAATTCAAATTACTCGGTACTGCATGTAGAGGATATATATATTCATACACAGTCATAATAATAAAGTACTAAATTCTTTTTCAATAATAATATCTACAACACAACACAACTAGAAGCTATAATTGTCCAAACTAATTTTTTCTTTGTGCCATCGCAAATGATTTTGGCATTGACTTGCTAATTCCTTCATTCTCACTCACTCAAATCATTCTGTGCATGTATATTTTTTCCTCAAAGAGATTCCTCTATTGCTTTGCTATAATCAAAATTAAATGAGTTTAGCAACAACGCACAGTAGCTCACAACAAACAGCCACCAAAATTATAAGTACTATTATATTATTTGGCACTGTAACACTTTGCAATGGGACAACCAACATCCTGCTCAATGTATGTACATGGAAAGATGCAGGGATGGTAATTTAATTAATATGGCTTTCAGAAAAAATCAAAAAAGTCTCTTAAAACACAAGCCACATTAATTATTAACTGGCTGTCCAAATGGAGTTGGAATGAAATTGCAACTGGACAAAACTCGAGCTGCTTGGACTGCTTTTCTTATAAACAAATTTTTATGTGTTTATTAATTTGAAACTTAAGTATGGTGTGTTGATGATTCATTTTACAACAGGAGAGGACAGCGTTTGTTGTAAATGTTGTAATCCAATCCGCAAAAATTGGACTCATTTGTTTTTTTAGGTATTTGGGTTGACTGGCTGGAAAGTAATCATTAAAATACCTAAATAACGTCCCTTCCTCCACACAAATTATTGTTTCAACTAACTTTATTTCTTTTCTAGTCATTGATTTGTTTGGAACGCTTATTTTGCCTTTGTCAATGCCACTTTGAAAGGATTTAAATTGCTAAACGTTATGTATCGTGTTATGGCATATTGGCAATCACTGAGCTATTTGTCCCCTTCCAATTTAGATCTAAAGAGGATAATTTCCACTTTTCTAACCCAAAATAAAACCGGAATAAGCTCAAATAGTTATTTCATGGAAAAAAATAAACTATAATAATATAACTGCTTTTAGAACTAATTTTTTCCGCATCGCAATTACAGTAGTCTGTGGTTGATCTATTTACATTTTAGTCGTCATTACAATTAGTATTACATTGTATAGTTTGTTTAATTTAATCTAATGGGATTATAAAATTTGTACAGGCTTACCGAAATATGAGACTGATCAACAAAATAGATTTCGTTTTGCTATGTACATACATATATTATATTCGTAAAGGAAGCCTTGGAATGCGCTTATAAAAATATCATGTTTCACCATCATTGAGAGCGAGCTATATTAAAATACTCTTATTCATTAAACTGAATTTATTTGAAAGCAAATATTTTGATTAAAAGTAGTTTTGTAGGGATTTTTCATTAGCTCCCTAAAATTACAAGGAAGCAATTTCAAAGCAAGCAAATACTTGCTTTCAATTAATAAAATGCTAACAATTTATAGAATTTAATCTACATACATGTGTGCTATATAAGACTTGCTTATTTATTTATTTATGAATTCCGATATGCGAATGGGAAAATTGCATGAAAATTAGTAATATTTATTGTTAGAATATAAAATGAGAGGGGATATAAAAGATAATGGGATTTGATCCGAGCTACAAATAAATGCATGCAAATGCAACGCCGTCTTTGTGAAGATGAAGAGTTGATGGGAAGAGTTTGACAATAGCTGCCATCGTCAATTGCGTAACTCGTGTAAATACAGTAAAAACTGGTTTAGTTCGATAAATGTTGGATGGGATGAGAATATTGGTGGTGTGGCTTAATCTCACTGACAGCACCATTTTTTTTATTCAATAGCTTAACACTTGCTCCAATTTTGTATCATTTTAATTTTGTCTTCTCTGGATACAAGGTTGACATCATGTATCATTAATTAGTTACGCTGGCCATAATAGACACAATTTATTCAAGCAGCACAAGTTGTGTGTGTTGGCTACAAAATATTCAAGTCCTACGTCCATATTAATTCATTACTAAAATGTAGTCACGTCACGTCTCCGCTTTCCCTAAAATTGGAATACAATAAAATATATATGAAAGGAGAGGTAGATATGTACCTATAATAGTACTATAGTGAATTAGCCATTTGGTTAAAGTAGATCAAAGGGTTTAATTTAAATTTGCAAGTCTTTCCTCCTAATATTTATTAAAATGAAGCCATGTCCCAAACTCCACCTCCGTGTCCCACCTAACTAAATATGTAACCCTCGACAAATTTACCCAAACAATCATCATCTTCTTCTACTCAATCTGCGATGGGTTCAACTAAATACTAATTCTCAGCTTTGCTTCTGCAAAAAGTGATGACTTACATTTGCACATCACTTGAGTACTGTGTTATATGATGCTACTACTGCTAACCTCCGATTACATTTTTTGCGCAAAAACCTTCAAATTGTTAAACCATTGGAATCATCACAATACAATAATAATATAAGCCTCAAAAACACAACGCTTATTGCTTGGGAAATTAGATACTTGGTTGACATCCATTTTCCCCATTTATATACAATGTGGAGAATGAGTAAAAAAAGAGTTCTAAAAATAGAGAAAATCAATCATATCTCTCTCTCCATTGCATCTTCTCTTAATTTAATATTTATGTAAATCAAAACCTGGCTAAACTAGAATGGGAATGTTATTTGCAAGTTTTCTATATAATGTATAAAAGAAAATGTCCGACCCAAAAATATGCAGAAGGACATTATTATTATTACTACTACATATTGCATATTATTATTTGACTCACTGCATTCCTTCCGCTCAATCGCAGAATTTTACATATTTATTTAAACAAATTTGCTCCCTTTTTAAATACATGGAACGTTGTCAATGATTCATGGACATTATGTATTATTTTATAATAAGCGATTAGAGATAGAGACATTTCGTAGAATAATTAAGCTAAATGAAACGAACGTTTTGGGAGCAGGATAAATAAAATGTAGACTAGCAAATGCATCACGTTAAAAGTAAGTTGGAGTTAGTTCTCTACTTGGGTTAAGGTTGAGGTAATAATAATGCGAGAAGAAAAAAAGGTTTTTTACATTACATTTAGAGATGGCTACAAGAGAAGAGAGTGGTGGGGGTCGATTAGTTTTTACTCCCAGAATAAATCAAATAAACAAGGACCTCAGTATGTAAATTATGTAATGCCAACTAATAGCTGCAAATCTTTAAAATGTAAGAGAAGAGTTAATAGCTTTGGAATAATTTCCGTGGATTTAAAAAGCCCATTTTTCTAAAAATAATATTTCTTGTATTTTTTCATGCCGTTGAAGGGGATTCATTGAAGTTAGGAGATAAGTAAAATAATCTGCAGTTGTAGCGGTCACAAACTAAATGGTAAAACGGAGGACAAACAATCCCCTGCTTTTATTTAATGTGGATGGTTTAGGCTACTTTTTATCATCTCATGACAGATATCCTCGTGTATAATATAACTAGGTTTAACCCGTCGAAATTCGACGGAGCTAGCAAAGCATTAAATTTTCAAATTTTCACGGAGCTTGTGACCGAATTTGACCGCTCCAAGTTTTAAGATTAGGGAGATATTTATTAATGATAATACTTCGCTTATGCTTTCAATAACTTTCCATCCCCCTTGTCTGGTAGCCATTAAATTTTGGATTTAAAAATGGTTTGACCTTTGACCTAACCCCCACAGTGCTCTAAATGTTCCAAACAATCATAAAAAACAAAACCCGTAAATATCTGCAACAGCAACAACTATAATTTAATCCGCTTAGGAGACAACGGTCTATTGGTT
>JAQIXN010000433.1:0-39271 GCA_034698145.1 Proisotoma minuta
TTATGAATATTTGTCAAGCATAATAAGCATACTCTGTAAGCCAGCTTGATGTAATAAATTATTATTATTATTATTATGGTGCCTCATTGTCAATATGGGCCAAAACACCGAAAAAAATTATAAATGTAAATACTAAGACTCATTGTACAGCCAAATTTATTTAGCCTGACCCAGAGTTTATTCCAGAGTAATTCTAACACTTAGTTATCAGTTTTATTCCCTTAAAATTTTTTTACAAAAAAACTATAAAATAATATGGGAAAATAATATTAATATGATGATAACTTCATCTAGAAAGCTCATTATTGCTTTGATTTGTTTAAAACCCCTTTACAGAGATAATTCATGGGGTTTTACTTAAAGAAACAGGAAATAGTGACATAACCATTCATCCAAACCAAATATTATAAAATTGGCTCCGGTTTAGAAATTTTTGCCATGAAATTGGGCTTATTATATATACCAGCCAGGTCATTTTTGGGTTTTTAACGATTTTTTGAGTAGGCAATAAAGCTTGAGGTCTGACTCACCGTAAAAACCGGGAACATTGCTTGCATAGATCGATTCTGAATTGTTATATAGTGGTGCATTTGCAGTTTTTGTACCGCCCTTGAGTGAGTCATTGTGAATGCCCGATCGAGGTCAACTTTCACTGATGTACTTGTATACATACTGCATAGTATAAGCTTTCATTACATCACCTTTCTCCAGGGACAGAAGGGAGTTCTAACTTCTAAGTAATAGATTTGAAAGTTTATGAAAATGATCTCTTCACTATAATCGTTCTAATATAATTATATTACTACTGTCTTGTTATCTAAAGAGCATTCAAATATACCGAAAGTGCAATAAATAAATATGACGAATGCTCATTGAGAGACAAAGGTTTTAATTTTGGCATTTTCCCAATTCGGGAAAGGATATTTGGGAGTCTCTCGCCATCTGGATCTGTTTCAATATTAAAGAGTAGATGAGTTGAAATTTTTTGGCCAAAGATGTTGGTTTTTTAGCTTTATAAATGGAACGGTTAAAATGTTATGCTAAAGAAATAATGCATGATGAATAATAACAACTTTTGTTTATAATTTTAGGTGGACCAACGAGATGTGCCAGGAATCGATTGTGCCTATTTGGCCATGGACACTGAGGAAGGAGTGGAAGTGGCTTGGAATGAAGTCCGTTTTTCAGAGAGAAAGAATCTTAAGGCTCAAGAGGAAAAGATTAGAACGGTCTTTGATAATCTCACTCAACTAGAGCATCCCAATATTGTAAAATTTCATAAATATTGGATGGAAACGAATACAGAAAAACCTAGGGTAAGTTAATTGTGTAATTCATTAAATTAATTTCATAATAGGTTTCACGATAATTATTATTGTTTTTTTTTTTTTTATTTAGGTCGTTTTCATCACAGAATTTATGTCTTCGGGTTCCCTAAAACAGTTTTTGAAAAGGACAAAGAAAAACGTTAAGAGATTACCACTTCAGGGTTGGAAAAGATGGTGTACTCAAATTTTATCCGCTTTAAGGTTGAATATATTATTATATATCTTAAATATAAAATGAACAGTTTTTTTTGGTTGATAACAATTATCGTGGATTTATTTTTTAGGTATTTGCATTCCTGTTCACCACCAATCATTCACGGGAACCTTACATGTGATACAATATTCATTCAACACAATGGACTGGTAAAAATTGGTTCAGGTAAATTCTGTCAGTTTTCTAATTTGAATTGCGGGGTTCAATATGCCTGTCAGCTTGTTCGCTATAACATTTGCGGGTGGATGTTTCTTACATAATCTCCCTTGATATCATCGGGTCTTAATTTAGACCAATTCTCTGGTATTTTATTAAAAGCTTTCTGATAATCAAACTATTTATGTATACCAACCAGTGTACTGATGTTGGCGACAGATTGTCTAGCTAGTGAGAGAGATCACCAAAAGATTTGTGAATTTGGAGCAGTACTCAAAGCTAGTTTTTTTATGCTCAAACTGACGTCTTTAACATCATTTAATGAAGATAAAAGCATTACATAAAATGTTTTTGAGCGTAGCATATCAGATTCACAAACTTAGTAGACTAAAAATCATTATTCTAAAATTTTCTTTTCCGTATTACATATATAAACGATCATTAGTTAGCTGGCTGTTGTCCATGAAAAATAAATTCTCTACACCCAGGTGTACTATGTGTGTTTTTAACTTTTGATGGGAAATGGTCCGGTTAATGGCTTCTGAACATTGTGGCTGACACAGTTTAAATGTTTTTTGGCAAAACTAATATGAATTTTTGTTGGGACAGTGGCTCCTGATGCTATTCATCACCATGTGAAGTCCTGTCGTGACAATATTAAAAACCTTCACTTTGTCGCTCCAGAATACTCAAGTAAGTACATTTCCTGGATTGCCTATTTGCTGTCAGTTTGTGTCAATCTTTTCAAGTCTTGATTTCTTGAAACAAAAATGACATGAACAAAAATGTGTAACGTTGCTTTAAAGCACCAATCTCTTCCACAGATTATGTATTTTTGGCAGCTTTTTTTGGTCTTAACTCACAAGAAAGTTAACATTGGTGTAGTCAAATACTGTTTGTGTTTGCCAGTTCTTTCATCAAAGTTTTATTACAGACCTTTTAAAAGCGTTCCTCAGTTGACTGTAAAAAGCAATAAGCGTTTTTATTACCGGTTTAGTTGTTGAGCATTTATTTTTACTCTCTCATTCTCTAGTCTGATTGAACGCTATTAAAAAATTATAATCTTTCATGTAATTGTAACAAGTTATTCATATTTAGAAAAAGAAAAATAATGCAAAACTGCAACAATAAAAGTTATCGCAAGTATAAACTAGAAGGTGCTTGGTTATAGACAAATATATTGAAACTATTAATTTGTACTAAATAGTATTTGGTTTAAATATTTAGAGTCTTCCTCATCATTGACATCCAAAGCAGATATTTATTCATTTGGCATGTGTGCCTTAGAGATGGCTGCATTGGAAATTCAAGGAAATGGAGACTCGGGAACCTTAGTCACTGAGGATCACATTAATAGGACAATTGAGTCACTTGAACAAGACGAGACGCCTTTACACGACTTTATCAGGAGATGCCTAAACCCGGATCCTAACTGTCGACCAACCGCCCAAGAGCTTCTATTTCACCCTGTACTTTTCGAAGTCCCCTCGTTAAAGTTATTATCTGCTCATGCTCTTCTTAAGGCCGTTGGGTCTCAAAATTTATGTATGAAAACTATTATTATAAACTTGACATTAGGATCTTTACAAACTTTTTACAAAAAAAAATATTATAGCGAATATCTCCGAAACAATAAGTGACGAAGTACTTTACCGACATTATGGACCAGATGTAGTGGTCGCAGAAATCAGGCGTACCCCAATATCATCGCCTGAAAATGAAGATGGAGAAAATCCTCAACTAAATTCTATACAGTGGAAAATGTCTGATGTTCCAGTTCATGAAAAATTAGAAAAATTTGTAGAAGATGTCAAGTGAGTTTTTTTTACTTTTCTTTATTCGTGAGTCTATATATAAAACATGTTTTATTTTATGAAATGTACTTATTAAATTGTACAGTATTTGTTCTGATTTATAGGAAATCAAGATACTATATGATAACTCCATAATATTTACTTTTACCTTCATTGCATATAACCAGTCCATTATATAACTTATGATATTTTATTTAAATTTCAGATTTGGAATTTATCCTTTGACTTGCTTTGAGCTTCCACAACCGCTTCCACCAAGGCAGCAAGCTTCAAGTCCTGAAGTCATCGATAGCGTAAAATCCACAAGTCCCGAGCCTTATGACAACGAGTGCCGCCGGGTAGTTAATATGATGTGCAATGTGAAAGCCAGAGACGAGGGACCTGGATTAATTGTACTATTTTATTTTATTTTTTAGATTTTTCCCCGTTTTATTTTAACACGTTGTGATATTATGCGTAGTTTAGTTTTGAAACTCATTTTATACCAAGTCAAAATGATATGTGATATGAGATAAAGGCAGATTAGTGCAAATTTTCAGTAAGGTAATTGCTTCAGCGGGTAAGTGTTGTTCAATTGTATTTACTCTTTTAGATGACAATTCTGGTCAGAATGGACGATAAGATGAACCGTCAATTGTCCTGTGTTGTTGATGAGACTGATACCGCCTTCGACTTATCCAATGAGCTAGTATACCATGGATTTATCCACGAGGCATAACAAAAATTCCTCAAAACATGCCTTGCTTTAACATTTGAAACAACCCAATATACGTACTTATTATATTAATCAGTATATATAGACTATATAATATAGCCATTCATATTTTAATTGTCAAATTAATCAAAATGTCAATAATCTATTCTCCTCTTTATACTATACTGGTTTGTTTCAAAGAAAGCACTAAAAGAAAAGGCTTCGGCAGAGAATGCAGTTAGTAAATCTTTAAATTTTGTCTCAGGCTGATCGTGATAAATTGGCGAATTTGATTGAAGGTACCTTTTTTAAACAATTAAATATAGGACATAGTTTTTAATCACTCTTTAAAATGTGCTTATAGCTGCGATGCCAGACCAGAACATTGGGATTACTGAGAGAACATCGTCAGTGGGCATGCCACCTACTACCCACGGACTAAACGGGAGTCCAATCTTTTACCCTGTACCAGTCAGCTCGGTGCCCATAAATCCAGTTAGCTAGTTGCTAGTTAAAGTGACGCTAAATGTCACGCTTCCTGTTGTTACCACTCTCCATCTACTACTACTTCTTCTATTCCGATTGATTCGTCGTCGCCACCATGGCAAGTGTTGATACACTTGGCCAATTTGTTGTCTTGAACGAAAAAAGAATACATCCCCTGCTATCTGCATGTTTGTCTAACTGTTATATATTCTTGGAGCTGTACATCATTGCACATTTTATAGTTTGAAATTATATGAATTAGGATGACGCGTGAATGTGTATAAGCTCAAAATCTGACTTGAGTCTTTTATAGACATAAAAATGAGCTTCAGATTATTATTATTTGAAGCATTCAATGTTAAAAAGTTTTTGTTGCAGTTTATTCAAGTATATTATGTTTTAAAATGTTTTAAAGAATGCAACTTTTGAATGAAGAGCACTCGCAAAACAACAAATATTGAAATGCAAATAGGCATTGAGGGGTTTGGCTGTGTGCCTTTTCAATCTATTTTAAATAAATCCCTGGCAAAACTGTTAAATTCGGCTGAAAATAACATCTTAAAACTGACTTTATATGTCCACTATGTCTATCCTGCTATAAGCCCAGGACTGAAAGAAAAAAATACTTCGCTACCGCTATCCGCATTATTGTCAATATATCAAAAAGACTTATTACGAGAAATAATAATAATAATAAAAAAAAAGGACGTAATTTGAGTACTACTACTGAACTCAGTACTAAGAAGAATAAAATGTTGCCAACAGAAAGACCAATTTCGTATCAAATTTATTGGACAAAAAATGTTTACATACTGATTCACCATTTGAAAATAAACATCAACCAGACAACGTCTAATAAATCTAACATACATACACATGACACACGTCAACAACTCACAGATTAAAATAATTCTTATAAAGGTAAAGGTAAGCATATAATTTTAAGATGATGATTTTATCTTCTTTATGCATATTGGGGCTGAGGCTGCTGTTGGGGTCGGTATTGGGGTTGCTGCTGAACTATTTGTGGCACAGGTCTCCTTTGTTGCTGCTGCACTGGACGCGGCCTAGCGTTTATGAGTCCTTGAACTTGTTGCTGATTAGAGGGACCTTCCCTTTCTTCTTCTTCCTCTTCTTCTTGATCCTTCTTGTTACTATATATTTTGATATTATTCATAAATGATAAAAACAAAAACTACAACTTCAGTAGATTCACATCATTGTTAAAACTTACGGGTCGCATGGGTTTCCTGATTGATATTCATATTCCCTGCGTAATTTATTTTGATATTAAATTTAATAATTTTTAGAATTTAAAAAAAAATTAAAACCTTTTTTGACCATCAGGGTCCACATATCCGTACTTTCCTCGCACTACACAATCGGCCTAAAAAGTCAACACAATAACTTAAGCCAAGCCAAAAAGAACTTTAATTGTGTAAATAGTATCTTATGATTTTGTCTACCCCGATAGTTTCTTCCTTAAAAGTTCCGTCTTCGTTACGGTAACCCCATGTTATGCTTCCATCCTCATTTTGCTTCATGTATCGATCTACAGTCTGAACTGGAGGGGGTGTAGTCAATCGTGTTCTCTTTCCGTCCAAACCATAAGACGCAATCTGCTGTCCTCTAGATTGTTGTTGTTGTGGGGCAGCAGAGGATTGTTGGACTCTTTGGGGTTGTGGGGCATATTGTTGGGCAGGTTGAGCCGATACAGGTACTACCTGTCTTTGAGGAACTGGCTGTCGTTGACGAACTTGTTGCTGCTAAAATGTTTTGAGCATTTTTATTAAACATTAAAAAAATGTTTTGCGGTTTAATTTTACCTGAGGTTGTTGAGTTTGAGGAATGGCCAAACGTTGTGGACCTTGGGAAAATGAAATGGGTTGTGAAACACGGATTGGAGCTCTTTGAACAGGTCGAGCAGTGACAGGGTTTTGTGGCTTTGCATCTTCTTCATCTTCATATTCCTCATATTCATCGTCCGCAGGTGAAGTCGTCGTTGCTCTCAAAGCAGAAATCGGGCCACGCCCAGGGCTAGAGGAAAATGAATTTTGAGCTGGGAAACTTGCAAACGCTGATGGGGATGGTGATCCTGTTGGGTTTCCCTGTTGGAGAATAATTGGTTGTGGTCTATAGGCCCCTGACCTAATCCCTGCATCCGCTGGACCAAATGACAACTGCTGTGAGTAACTCGGTCCAAAGTTTTGTGACTGAGGGCCAGCAAAAGTGACAGGGCGTGGACCACCGGCGCCTAACTGCACGCCTCTTTGTTGGGGAGCTGCATTTGAATAGTGGGCCAGAAGGCACACCTATAAATGTACATTTAAAAAACATTGCAATTGATTTATTTATTTGACACAAGTCCATTATCTCAAAGTGCATTTAGCTTATAAATTATTGATTGCGGAAAGCGTGTGTGAAGAGGCAGATTGAGACAAAGAGATGCATTACTTGTATTACATAATAATCTTTTTAGGGTTTGGCTATTGTTGGCAATATAATTTATTCACGATGATCTAGTTGATAGCTTCAATTTTGAAATCCTTCCTTACATGACAAAGTAGCCTCAAGTAAAATTATGCGGATGCAATTTTATTTTTATGGGAATGGCATTTCAAAATCTCGTTGACAGAGTAATGAAATTCATCATTGAAAATGCACACCTTTCCATCTCAATAATTTCAATAATATGTTGCATACTGCATTTGGCCAAAATAAATGAGTTCATAATATTCACTGTGTGAGCCGAGGTATCATTTAGTTAATAAGAGCAACAAGAACTAGTGCGCTTTGCATCTATTTATTTGGAGAGACTCGACAACTTTCACTAATTTCTTAAGAATCCTAATGAATCGCTACCTACTGCAGATTCTAGACAAGGTTGATACATATTATTTGTCATTAGGTAACGAGTTAACCTAAATGTCAATTTAGTCAAAGAAAAAAATATGATTTCATTTCAATTGAATTAGTCTCAGCTACAACTTTTTGGTTTCACTACTAACTCGACTTGGTTTTAACTCTTAATTGTATGTGCGAAATGAGAAAGATGCCAAGTCAGATTTTAAAGCCGCAGCAGCATCATGCCAAAATTTCATTTGATACGATACGATAAAAGCAGCCTTGAAATGAAATCGAAACTGAAATGTCATTTAAATTATTTTGCATTTTATGTTGTTTTGGAATATTTAAACTGCAGCACAAGTTAAATAGACCTTAGCATTTGTCCTAAATATTGGATAGCTTTTTTTATAAAGTAGAGCATTATTTTTTTATGCATGTATTTGAAATCAAATAATGGTCTTGAATTTCTAATTTTGCCAAATTTGTTTAGGCTTGTGTGCATTCAATTGAACGGATCTCAAACATTGTCATAATTAGTAGGTATCTGATGAGAAAATAAAACAGAGAGTAAACCATAAAATAGGTTAAAAGGTAATAAAATTTATCATAAGACTCTTCTTGAATGGAAAGGAAATATTTTTCGCAGATCGTTTTTGCTAGAAAATTAATGAGACACAATGAAAGGGATGTTAAAATTTAATTGGATGAGTGGACTTGCGAAGAAAGTTTATCTTTGTTTTAATCTTTTTTTCATACGATAATCTGCTTTTTATTGTGAGCGTGCATCTTGTTAATCAGGTTGATTGTTTGAAGATCGTATTAATTAATGTAGATGTCTATCTTTCTATACGTGACAATAAAAAAGATGTAAAAGGGAAACTTGTAAGAAGCAATTAAGTCAAGATAATAATTTGGAAGTTAATTAATAATCTGCATGCTGACAATAGCTTTTAGCTTTATTTTTTATTTTTTGAGAATAGATAGATCAATATGCCCAACACTAGTCAACATTTGATACTATTTCAAATTTAAAACCGATAATTGCATTTCCTCTGAGATTTAGGTTGAAATATTTTTTTTTTAAATGCATCAGACATTATAAATGCAATATTACAATATCTAACCTGTAATTTGCATATAAATAAGTTCTCATTTATTTTCCAAATTGGCTACCGTTTTGAGCAAGATTTCAACAAAATGCATAATATGCATCTTGTTCTCTTGTTTATAAAAGTACATTATGCATCACTTAATGATACGTGCACAAAAGTTTAAAGGCTTTCGCTTTTACATGTTAATATATAGATTCTCATTTTAAAAAAAAAGTACATTTCGAATATAGGATTAAAAACAAATTATTTGTATATGTATACACTTACCGCAAATAGCACGCGACGCATTACGTAAATTTTATTTAATGTTAACAAACACTTGAAATTTAAGTGACACAGGGAAAATGCAGCCGTTGTCCTCAACCCCTTGGAACAGACTGAATGAACACGTACTCGCAGAGATCCTTTGAAACTATTGAAACAGAATGCAAAGCGACAGGTCGTCCAAGCCCCTTTTGCCGACGATGAGTATGAATGAGTAACAAGTTAGGTAAAATAAAGTTTTGCCATTGCTGTTTACCACTTTATAAGGGACCACTTTGCACTACAAGGCTTGTAGTACAAGCAAGTAATATATAGAGGAATTATTTGCAATTGACGGATTTGGTGATTCCAAATTGCATCAATCTCTGCAAAATGAGAAAGTACAATGAGGATTTAATTTGTTCCGCATATATATTCCTTTCACCCTGTGCATAATGTGGTAGCACACACAATAGCCAGGGATTATTGCAGGACACTAAATTAAACTAGTTGGTCATATTTCCTTATTAATGGTGGCCAAGCAAATCTTTAATACTATCTTTGCTTGAGGATTTCTAATTCTTGCAAATGTTCATCATCGGTAAATATTATTACACGTAGTAATGATACGTATTGCACTGCATCCATTAATCTTTGGATTATACTTCCTACAACTTTATTTTCATAAATAATACAAAATCCTTTGTTTTGTGTTTCCATAATTGGGGGAAAGCTTATTGTGCAGCTTAATGTAGCTAACCCGGAGAAAGCATTAAATCCCGGGTACTTTCGGCCGTTTATATCGATTTCTATTATGAACTGATGATATTTGTAGTTTTTTGTAAATCAGTTAGTTATTCAAGAGTTGTTTTGCTATAACCTACCGTCAATATGTCGTTCCCTATTACGAGTGGGATGCAGAAAAAAGTGATATTTTCCTTTCTTTTCTTACTATTGTCATTCAATCCCATTTTGGAATCAGAATGTGCAAAATTTTTATTTTATTTTGGCTCATCTCCTTATTCTCATAAAGTTGCTGTCTGGCCACTTATCTGGAAATTGGCAGAAAATGGTCATCAAGTTGTTTTCCTGACGCCTCCATTTCCCAAAGAATCCCCTCATACGTCTCCGCATCCAAACGTCTACATTTTTCATCCAAGAGCACTAACTGTGTATTGGAAAGAAAAAGAAGATAACAATCAAGCACGAGACATGATATCCTCCAGAATAAAAGGGTTCAATGAGGGTCAGGGCTATTGGGACGGACAGATGCAAACAGGCCTCGAAATATGTCGCGTGATATTTCGTAGCTTGGAAGTACAAAAGTGGACAGAGACTGCGGAATTTGACCTGGTAATAATCGACACTCCTTATAACGAGTGCGCCTTGGGATTAGCTCACAAGCTAAATTCGCCGCATATTCTATTCGGCGCAAGTTCACTTTACATGTGGCATCATGAAATGTTTGGACTACCAGATGAAATACTTCCAAATTATTACTATAATAATTTTCCCCCTCAAATGACTTTCTTTCAAAGACTACGAAACGCATTGACCCCACTCCAGTGGTTTTATTCAACAAATAGAGTCTCGTACATTATCCCACAAATGGAAAAATTAATGAGAAAGTCTCTCAACATTACCGACATGCCAGGATTTGATGATTTGGAAAAAAGCACCAGCTTGTTTTTTCTCAATACACATTTCATTCAAGAGTACCCAAGATCACTGCCCCCATTCATGGTATCCATTGGGGGAATGCATTTACTTGATCGGAAGAATTCAGAAATTAATGAAATAATACCTTCGGTACAAAATACTAATATATAATAACACGGGTCAGTAGATTTAATTTTAATCTGCTTTGTTTTTCATTCAGAATATAGCGAATTTCTTGGAGTTGTATGCCTCTGAAGGGTTCATTTATGTCAGTTTCGGTACTCAGGTGGATCTTTCAAGAGCACCACCGTTAGTTATTGACAAATTGATGAAGACATTCGCCACCCTTGATATTGCAGTTTTATGCATCTGGAGTGATGTTGATAGAGTTCCAAAAGCAATGTCTGAAAAGGTCTTGCTCGTTAAATGGGCTCCACAAATTGCCATTTTGGGTATAATTTACTTTTCAACTGAAAATTACACTTACAAACTTACAATCATCAATATTTTTTTTTTGAAAACAGGGAATCCTAAATTAAAAGTCTTTATCACTCGAGGAGGGTCTCTGAGTTATCAAGAAGGCTTGTACTTTGGAGTTCCAATGATTGCCTTACCATTGACTCCTGAGGAAGATTACAATTCAATTCTAATTGAAAAGGAAATTCTTGGATGCCGAATGGATATTACTTATTTTACTCAATATGAATTGGCTACAAACATACGCAAACTAATTTCAGATGAAACGTAATAATAATAACTTTACAATAATATATAAGTATGTGTTATTAAATTTTGATTTGTTTTTATAGGTATAAAAGTAATGTGATGCGATTGTCAGAATTGTTCAAAGAACGACCTCAAAACCCTGTGGACACTGCAATGTGGTGGACTTTTTATGTCTTACGACACAAGAATTTAACATTTACTAAACCTTTGGCTATTCGCCAACCTTGGTGGCAGAGACGTCTTTTAGACGTTTGGCTATTTCTCATTATTATGATTTTCGGAGTTTTAACCATTTTAGTGATGTCTGTGAATTACATGTTTTGCAAGAAAGTAACAGTACCATCAAGAGTTGTCAAACAGAAATATAAAGTTTCTTAATGCTGCAAAATGCTACAAACGTACACCACTTTGCTAAATAATCTTTGTCTGAAATATTTAAATTGACTTTAAGCCTCTTCTTCTTCTGCAGCTTCACGTTCTTTCACTTGTTTACGCCATAAACGCCATGCATATGTTCCGTCGCTCTCCGGATATTTCTGCGTGAATTGACTCTTTATTCCGCCATATTCTTTGAGGAGTTGATTTCGAACCTTAAAATAAAATATCAAAATAAAAATTAAGAAATATATACATGATAAAAAGAAATACCTCTTGATGATTACGACGCCATTCTGTTTTGACTAAATGTCTTTCCCATGAGGGTAATTTTGTGTAAAATGGTTCATAAAGTCTCCTACGTAAGGGAATTCGGTCTCCAAACCCAATCTGCAATAATATATAAAACATCGAAATAAAACGATTGCTCATGTCTTTTTTTATATTTTATTGTTTTGTTTTTTGCATACCTGGGAAAAGTCAAGCGTTTCGTCATAAGGAATTTCATTTTCATTTCTACATTTGCTGGGTGCAGCAATTACTATTGGGAAATTATAATTCTCCTCTCTCTGTTCAACTAGGTATAACTGTTTCTCTTCTGCAAGTTCTTCGTGATTTCTCTGCAAAGTAAAAGTAAATTATTTTCTTTCTTCTAAAATGGGTGTAAACAATTTAGTTACTTGTTGCAGTAAACCAAGTACAAAAGCTTTGACTATATGTTGAACATTTGTTGGGCCTTCAATTTTCGCATAGAGATCTTTAATGCCAACTAATTGGCACATGGTTTTAATGGCTCGGTGGCAAATTAATCCAAACCCTTCGTGCTTCTTGTGTACAAAAATTTGTGTTTTACCAAATTGAGAATGAAAATCATGAAGCACTGTAAATATAAATTCAATTGTGATAATACTTATTTCTTATTTTATCTTGTTGACTTGAAATTTGTACAGTTTAAAGACCTGTGTGATTGTTGTATCGTTCAATCCACAATAATTTTTGACCGGCACGATTCTTAGCTTTCCTTAATGCGCCTCGTCCTTCAGGACTTTTGGCAACTGCAAATCCACAAAGACCATCTTGATTCCCAGTAAACGCTAGTACACTGAAACGACGAATACGCCCCAAATTGGCATCCATATTTGTAACCGTTTTCATCTACAAAAATTAAATGAATTAAACATTATTAAAGCAACTTAAAAAGAACTGAAACTATATAATTTTTTTTTTAAATCCAAACCTCTAGAATTTTCGTATCAAAGCCTTCAAATGTGTCTAAAAACACAACGCGAATAAAATTACAAATTATATATCGAAAGTATTTTTTTTTTAAATTGTAATATAAAAAATACCTTGTCCAATTGGATCTGGTGGTCCGACACTTCTTCCATGCATTTTGGTCCCAGACCAACCTCTTTCCAAAGGGCTCAATCTAAGTGGACGAAATTGCCCCATACTGTCACGCATTTTGATAAGTTTGGCTTCTCTTTCGGGGTCTGGAGGAAGTTGACGACGTTCCATTATTTCCTTTCCTTGAATCACTGGACCAGTCAGACCAGGCCAGGAGATGTTTAACTTGCCTTTTCCATAAAACCAAAATTCAGTACCAAAAACAAATTATTGAATGTTTAAATCATAACCTACCAATTCCAATTATTTGTCCCCTGTTAAGATCTTTTGCCGTCCGTTTTCCAACTCCTTTTCCACGGCCTCTTTTTCTGCCCGCATTGCTCACACTTGTCACACCCTTCCAAAGCTGTTTTGCGCTCACTACAAATTTAATTTGCTTTAGCATCCAATTATGTAGTCGATTATTGTAAATACCTTTATTATAGAAACTAGTTAAACTCGAATGTCTTATTTGTTGAGCCAATCCTCCGATATCTAATAAATTGGTTTTGGTGAGATTTAGCACACGGAGTGGCGTCGTTCCATTTCCATTGGAGTTGAAATGAATTTGACGATGAGCTGGAAATTTCAATGAAGGCAGTGTACATAATCATTCAATTTAAATATTTTGCTTACGAATTGTAAGAGAAAGTCGACTGCAGGCGGGTGAAAGTATTTTGACTATTCTTGTGTACAAAGCCATTTCCTTGGTCTTTGTCCCGTCTTTTACGCACAGAATAATTTACCCCCTCCCCCCTTCATGTGCTTGTGGCCGACACAGAAACAGCAGCGGATGATTGATAACAATTTTTATATAAAAATCACTAAAAATATCTCAGAATCTGCCGACATTCAAATTCAGAATTCGGAGGGATTCTCTGATTTCTCCTGCTCTGGCTGCAAAACTCAAATTTTCGTCAATAGTCGAAATATTGTTGTTTTTTTTGAAACATCAAAGTTATTTAAAGGGAGTACGCGGACCGCACCTTCAAGATGTCAGAACGTAAAGTTTTAAACGTAAGTTGGCACAATAATTAAGTTTTTGTTCAAATTTCATTTCATTAAACATTGTTTAAATTGTATTTGTTTAGAAATACTATCCACCGGATTTTGACCCTTCTAAAATCCCTAGAGCACGTCTTGGGAAAAACCGTCAATTCACCGTTCGACTTATGGCACCTTGCAACATGAGATGTGACACTTGCGGAGAATACATTTACAAAGGGAAAAAATTCAACGCCAGAAAAGAAGATGTGGAAAACCAAGATTATCTGGGTATCAGAATTTATCGTTTTTACATCAAGGTATTATTATTTTTAAAATATTAAATTGCAAACATTTTATAGATTCGGTGTTTAATTGCTTAATTAATTTGGCTTCAATTATAGTGCACACGATGCCTTCAAGAAATATCTTTCAAAACAGATCCCGTTAGCACGGATTATATAATCGAAGCGGGTGCTACGCGAAATTTCATGGCCCTCAAATTAGCAGAAGAACAAGCAGCACGAGAAGAAGCTGCCGAAAAAGAAGATGAAGCCACAAATCCCATGAAGCTCTTGGAAAAGAGGACAGAAGCTTCAAAAAATGAGATGGCATCGCTAGAAGCATTAGAAGAGCTGAAGGAATTGAATCAGCGAAAAATAAATCTGGATTACAAGTCCATGTTGAATAAATATGACAATATTCGGGATGCAGAAATACAAAAAGATCAAGATGAAGAAGACAGAATTATCCAAGAGCTGCTTCATAATCAAAATGGGACAGTTATTCGCAGAATTAATGATGAAAGTAGTGACAGTGATGATGGTCAGGGTCCGCCGCCTCCTAAAAAATTCGTTTCTGCTGGAAATAAAAAACCAACCGATTTTCTAACTGCACCCTCAGCTATTCAATCACAACCTGAAGTAAAAATTCAAGAAGAAAAAAGTGTTGGGATGTTATCCGTTAAAAATAAAAAAAGCTTGGTTTTAGTTAAGCCCAGAAATGCTCCAGCTTCATCATCCACGCCATCAACAAACAACGCTGCGAAAGTTACAGCCGCAGCTGGAACAATGAACGAGGGGGGTGGGGGTCTGGGACTTTTAGGGGCTTACAGTTCTTCAGATGATTCGAACTAGGGAGTTTATTTTAACATACAAAATTTGTTATCTTGCATAGTTTTAATAAAACTTTTAAAAATACATATCATATCAAAAATTGCATCGTTGCGTGTAAACTTTACACTGTAAAGTTGATTTTGCATGTGCTAGTTGCTAATTCTCATGTCTAATTTTCCTAACTAGAGAAATTATTAATTTATTTAATTATATTTAAGTAGGAATTCAAAGTATTCAATCCGATCTATCCTATTTGAATATTTTTAATAATATAAAATAATTATAAATATTATTTAAGTAAAATGTGACCAGTCCCACTTCTCCCCTTAGAAGAGGGGAAAAGGGAGCGAAAATTGGTTCATTTTCTTCTTCTTGTTTATTCTTGCTCTTTTGCCAAGAGTAACGACCACTTTTCACTTCAAAACATTTAGTCTAAATCCTAACAATTAATTATTGTCCGTCCTGAGTTTAAGGTGACGATGAGCACTAAATATCTTTCTCTCGCCCTCGTCCCTGCCAACGAGGCGGCCACCAAAAGGGGGGCTTTTGGGGGACGGGAACTCAAAGAAAAAGATTATGCTAATCTCACCTCTGAAATGATGATACACATCGTCAGCAATCTCTTGGCCCATCTGGACCCCAGTTTCACAGAAGTAAGGTCCCATTTCACAAAAAAAGTTAGTTTTATAATTTACCATTTGTTTTGTTTTAGAAATTGGGGACACAAGGACAATTGCACAATATGCGACGACTTGGGTTTGCTGCTAACGCCTGTCAATACAACGCTAGGCCTGAAAAGGTTTTCAGAGCTTGCAGAAAGTTCTTTCCCCCAGAGAACGATCTTTTAGATATGAGTTCATTCGTTGTCCCGCATCTTGGTATTAAGCTTAACCTAATTGTTATTAAATTTGGACTATTACTATGAATGGAAATAACTTTAATGCTCCTTAACAGATCCTAAACGCGCCAAGCAGATAATCATATTTCTTGTGGGCTACGTACTTCGCACTGAACAAATTAATGAGCGTTTCGAAAAGGAATGGGAAAAACTGAATGAAGAAAATCAAGTAAAAAGTCGGTTGTACAGTGAGATTGAAGATTTGAAGACACAAATTAATGAGGAAATTATGAAACTTCAAGGAAATAAAGATGCTAAACCTCAGGTATAGAAATGGTTTCACTCTCAATTTGCATACTTTTTGCTTCACACAATAATAATTATTACTAGTAGTAGTAACTTGGTACGATCCTTTACAACATTTTTCAAATAAATTATACAGCTGGAACAACAACTCCGAGAATTTGAAAGATTGCTATTGAAACAACAAACACAATTGGCGAATTTGGAACAAGTATGCTCACAGGAGAAAAGAAATTACGATAGCAAAGCGTCCGTTAACCGGCGACTACAAGAAGAAGTGGATAACTTGAAGCAAGAAAGAGCTGAATTGGAATCGTTAATTGTCGATTCTCCTGATCAGCTTTTTAATGATCAACAAATGGAAGCGCATAAGGTTAAATTATATAAAGTTAAATACATATTTAAATATTTTTTGTGTTAATATATTAATATTTTTTTCAGTTAAAAGACGACAAACAAAAACGTGATGTATTAGGTTCGCAATTAAGGGAAATTGGGCTGAAGGTACAATCTCTTACAAAAGTCAGCGAACGAGCAAACCTCACCCTTCAGAAATTTAACGAACTAATAGGCATCCTACAAGCTGCAGGGTATAGTACTACCAACTTAAAAGTCTTAAATACTAATTTAATTAATTTAATTCATTAACTTAATGACATTAAGTGTGGTGCGGAACACTTTATTCATCCCTATTACGATTTTGTATTTCAGGGACAGTGTGGAAGTATTTGACAAAGCATCTCGGGAGTATCAAAATAAGCGGAAACAGATTGAAAATATGCAGGGAATGTTGAGTCAAATGGACACTGATCAGACACATCTCGAAAGTGAAATTAATAAAAGAATGGAGTTCTACAAGGAGGAACTCGGCAAACTGAGTAATTTGGTTAATCAGCGACAAGGGTAGGATACTAATATGGTAACTTATGTTGATTGCTTAAATTAAATTAAAATTAAATATATTTACAGGAGCTTGGAAGAATTAGAATTTCTTTTAAATGAAACGAATTCTAGATTGGATGACATTGATAACGATATTGCTACTCTGAGAGCTAAGATTTCCGTAAATGTCAAAGACCTAAGTGCATTAAAAGCTGAGCAAGAATTCTTATTCAAAAACTACGACCTTACAGTGGTAACATACCTTTTATACGATTTTAAATACTGCAATGATTGCAAACAAATTGATTTGTTTGAATTTTGCAGAAATCCATTATTGCGAGAGGAAATGCTACGATTGTACATGCGTATAAAAAGCACTTCCCAGCCACTAACCAAAAGAAAGGGAATAAAAAATCAGCTAGCCATAGGCGTCGATTTCATCGATAGGTGTGTACTTTACAAAATGAACAGTTTATTTACATTTTGCTTTATACTTCACACATTCCAAGCAATATTCGAGTTTTTATTAATATGCATATTTTCCTATTTATATTTTAACAATGATCTTATCTTTATAAATTATTGAAAATAATAAAATCTTGCAAAGATATTCTTGTTTGATCTCTTTTATATTCATTCCAAAAAAAGTTGTAAGAATTTGATTCCGTAGATTGCTTCATCATAATGTTAAAAATAATCTTTGTCACAGACTCAAAGTCAAATTGCCCAGACCCTGAATTGTAAAAAAAAAAATCAATCAATATATAGTTTCACAAAAATTGACCACCGTATGTGCGTATTACCGCTTGGATCATACTCTGAAATTGTTCTCTGAAGCTCTTTTTCGTCAATCTCAATCTCGGGATGTAACCTTTGAAGCAGAATTAGAACTTGTTTGCTATTGATGAGGCCTTCTTGAATGTCACAATGCTCACATATTCTTTCCATCACTGAATAAAATTATTGCATTATCTTTATTATATATACCATAATTATAAATACAATGAGGAATTACACGTTTGATGGTCATTCCTAGCTCTTTGCATTTCCTATACGAAAACAAATCAATATTTTTATATCCAGAAAACTATAATCAGTTGGTTGAAAATGAACAATCAGTTAAATACCATGATTATTTATTTATTATAATATATCACTGTTGTAATTATTGTTTCACAGAATTATAACAAGCAATAGTTTCCAGATCGTATTTGACTGAATGCACAAGCAACCATAAAAAAAGTTTTTAAACCATCGCTTTTCAGGTTTTCTGGTGGATTGCAGACGACGACGCTCTTGCAATCAGTGAGGATCAGACATATCAGCATTCAAAAGAGGGGAAAGAACTGCTCGGAAACAAACAAAAAAATCTGTTAAGCATAAAAATAGCTCGAATATGACTTGCATATTATATAAAGGAAAGTTTGAACATGCTGATTTAGATATTCCATCAATATCTCCTTTCAAAATGGGGATTAACAAACTTTTGTACAATAGTACATTGACATCCATGTACTTATTTGCTCAAAAATGATGATTAATGCACAAGATTTCGGGTTCGGGTTTGGCATCTGTCAAAAATATCAACTTTTAAAATTATTACTTGAATCGTTCTAAGTTTGAGCAAACGGTCGTTGAACTGACCCCCATGTCAAGCATTTCGTATGCAATTTATTGTCGTTGGCGAGTCTAATTTCGGATGCAACTTAAACTGAAATCCAAGCCATCTAATGCATGAGACTTTTGAAATTTATTTTTAAAAAATAAATTGCTTGTTTAAATTATACTAGAACAAAAAATACAACAATTGTTACAACTGCACGAAATATACTTATACCTTGTTTTTGTGTGCATAGGATGAAATAGCTATTTTTAGCTTCAACCAAATCTTGCTCAAATAAAATAAAGATATATGTAATAGAACATCCTTATTTTTAATAAAATTTCTAAAATTATGGCATCGCATTGTATTGTTTGTGAGAAGCCTGCAAACAAAATTTGTAGTGCGTGTAAATTAGTTTGGTACTGCAGCGTGGATCATCAAAAGAAGGACTGGAAAAGTCACAAATATTCCTGCAGGGCTTATTCGGTGAAAAGTAACAGAGTTTTTGGAAGATATATTGTGGCAGCCAGAGACATTTCACCAGGAACCGTGATAATTGACGAACCGGCACTGATGATAGGACCCAAGCAAGACACGCTCCCAATTTGTTTGGGATGTCACAGACGAATTAAGGGATCCTACTTTTGCTCCAAATGTGGTTTACCAGTCTGCAACTCGAAATGTGAGCAGGTATATAATATTTATGGTTGATTATAGGTATATATATTATATTAAAATCAACCAATTGCTATAATGCTTTCTGTAATTATAGGCAAAAATTCATTCAGAGAATGAATGTACCATTTTTTCGAAAAAGAAATTTCTGAAAATCTCAAACCCGAATGTACATCATCCAGTTTTTCAATGCATTTTAACACTTCGTTGTCTCCTCCTAAAAGAACGTGATATTACGCGATGGGAAAGACTTAAAACAATGGAACATCATAATGAATTACGTCAAAAGAACAAGGAACTTTGGAAAAGAAATGAAGTCAACACTGTCAAATTTTTAAGAGAGGTCTACGAGATGGATTTTGAGCCTCTAATGATACATTCTGTTTTGGGATATGCGGATATAAATGCTTTTGAAATCAAAAACCAAAACATCGAGTAAGTCGATTATGTAAATTATCATTGTGCAAGGTTTTGCGATATAATTTCTGTTGCATTTTACTAAGAATTTCTGGAATTTTCCCAAACGTCTCTTTAATGGCTCACGACTGCGTTTCCAATACACATCACTCCATCACAGACGATTTTCGAATGATTGTTCGAAACATTATTCCTATTAAAAAGGGGGAAATGATAACTACAACGTACACCTACACATTGGAAGGGACATTGGAACGCAGGAAACACATTTTGGAAAGCAAATTGTTCGATTGCAATTGTCCTCGTTGTTCTTCTCCAACAGAACTTGGTTCCAACTTTTCTTCCGTGAAATGCAGCTCTTGTAATTACGGTTACCTCGTACCCAGGTCCCCTTTGGATTATCAGTCCCCCTGGGAATGTGACAACGCAGAATGTTGCATAATTCAACCCAATTCCTCAATTCAATCAGCAGTGTCTAGTATTCGTGAGCAAATTGAGACCGCAGAAAAAGACGGACACAACAATCCAATTCCACGTCTGGAAGAAATCCTCAAAAAGAATTCAGGAGTAACGTTGCATCCCCAGCATTTTCTCATGGTTGGAATTCTCCATTCATTGTCCCAATATTATGGCAGAGTCGTCAATTATTCGTTGGTTGAACTCAGTCTGCAACAATTGGAGAGAAAGGAACAAGTTTGTAGGCAGTTGCTGTCAGTTTTGGATATTTTTGAGCCAGGAATGTCCCGAATAAGAGGTCTGACTCTTTACGAGCTTCACGCCGCCGTCTTCTTTGGGTCTCAAAAGAAGTTTAAAGGGAGCAGTATAGACAAGGAAGCTCTGCGACACAAGTTGACCGAAGTCATCCAACTGCTTGAAACGTCAATGGAAATTTTGGAATTTGATTCCCCGTCATCCACCACTGGGAAAATAGCAACCACAATACCACAAAGTTTGGAAGGGGTGAAGCAAATTTTGGAACATTTTTGTCCCTAATTTCATTGTTATCCTGAAATAAAATAAATTATTCTCATTTTGCCTCATTTCTCATTTGAGATTCGTTGAGTTAGAAATTCTTGGGAGAAAGCAGAAACAGTATTTATTTAGCTGAGCTAAAATAGCTGAAGAACTTGCGGCTCGCGACAAAGCATTATCTCTCAATAAATAATTGATCAGTTAAGTTAACAATGGCTGAGAAACGGTCGCCGCGTGGCCAACGACAAGGGAAAGCCACTCTCAACGTCAAACGAAAAGTTCCTTCTCATTACGACAGAACACATCTGCGAAGGGCCCTCATTTTTCACGAACAAAAAAAATACACGGTAAGTATTCAATTAAAAGCTGGAAACTAACAGACGAAAGCATTTAAATTTCTCTAAAGGCCCAAGTAATCGCCCGGCTTGCTCTAAGAAATAAGTTGGAGGAGTTTTTGAAGGGGTCTGACCCAAAGGGGTCTGAAGGGGTCAGCAGGGAGGAGGAAGAAGAGGGCGATGAGGGGGCGACGGACGGTCACAATCACGCAGAAGGTTTTGCGGAATGGGATAACAATGACGATTGAAAAGTAAAAACATCTATTGTTCGAACAATGCAAGGGACAGTCTTCATTATTTATCATTGTAAGTTCGTAAATAAATGTTAATTGGGCAAACGGCATTATCATAATTTAAAGAAAGGGTCTGTAGGTTTTTTCATGATTTTTTTTTGCAGATCGCTCAACGGTTTTCATTCCCATTCCCACCGTTTTCCAAAAAAGCGCCATCTTTTTCGCTTCGTTTTCCAGAGAGTATATTATAACAATTGTTTTGAAATCTTCAACTATTCGACAATGTCGAATCGACATTCATATTGATTTTTTAAAGTGTTCTTGAACCAGTTTTCCAATATAAATTATGAACTTTCATCAAATACAGGTTCTGGAGAAAGACGGCTAGCATTCTCATCATCATTGAAGACAATTTAAATATATAAATAGTTTACATACGTACTTCTCCTACTGCTTTTACCAATTTGATAAATTGTTCAAAAGATCTCAGTGTTATTATATAATAAATTATTTCCCGTGGTCAATAATTTTAGTTTAAAATGAAAAGTTTTCATCTTCAACATTTTGGCGCAGTCGGATTGATTACTTTGATAGCATTGACACAGTGCTCCAATGGAGCCGTGGCTGCTAGTCATTCACACGTCAGAAATCAAGCGGACGATCGAAAAAGTCTAAGTCGAGAGCGCGTTGACGACGGAGCGTTTAGTCCAAGGGACAAAGGCCACTACTCAAATTCGGAACACCACACGGAATTTGATCATGAAGCCATCCTTGGCAAGTTACATGGAAAAATCATGTTAAAGGGCTTTACTAATTGTAAAAAAATACATATTCACAATTTATAGGAAGTACCAAGGATGCCGAGGAGTTTGATAATTTAACACCAGAAGAAGCCAAAGCCAGATTAGCAATTTTAGTTGAAAAAATGGATCTGGACAAGAACGGACAAATAGAACGAAGTGAACTTAAAGCCTGGATTATTCGATCTTTTAGGTATTTTTTTTTTAGAAAATTTTAATAAATGAAGACTTAATTCAATAATAATATTTTACTTTAGAATGCTGTCAGAAGAAGAATCAAAAGAGAGACTTGAAGATATTGACGATAATCACGATGGGCGTGTGTCATGGAAGGAGTATGTGAAAGAAAATTTTGGTTTGGACCTCGATGACCCATCCTCAATACCATTAGACGATAAAGATGAGCAACAAGTAAGCAAAATTAACAAAAAAACGAGATAAATGTTATGATGATACAATGTATCAAATTCATATATTTATTGAAATATTTTTCAGATGTTATCGGATGATAAAGCATTGTTTGCAACTGCAGATGTGAACCGTGATGGATATTTAGATGTAGTTGAATTTCTTTCTTTCACAAATCCCGAAGAAGACCCTAAAATGCTTCCAGTAATTTACCAACAAACATTAGACAGTAAGGATACTAACAAGGATGGGGAAATTGATTTTAAAGAGTTCATTGGAGATAGAGGTAGATACTTTTCCTATATACATTATCCCTTTTAACATTATTTTTTAGCTAAACCTATTTGCTTTGTTGACAAAGTTTGCCCTTATAATATTTTATGGTATGAAAGAAATTATTTACAATTATTTCTGCAGGGATAGATAAGGACAAGGCCTGGTTGGCCACAGAAAAGGACAGATTTGATAACGAGCTGGATACAAATAAAGATGGACTATTAGATCGTCAAGAAATAATATCTTGGATTTTACCCAGTAACCAGTAAGAAAATTAAAATTAAGAATATTTTTCTCTATAAATTGATTTTGATTTTGGGTAGCTCATTTTCTTGAAAAATTTGTTTTACTTTTCTTTCAGGGAGATCGCTGATGAGGAAGTGGCACATTTGTTTTTTGATGCAGATGACAACCATGATGATATCCTTTCATTGCAAGAAATATTGGACCATCACGATATATTTGTTGGAAGTGAAGCCACAGATTATGGGGATCATTTGCATAATGTTGATAAATTCAAAGCTGAACTATAAAAATGGAGAGTGAAATATCAAATGGAAATTAATTTCAGGGCTTCCCAACTTTTAATGAAATTAACAATATTAAAATTATTATCACAAATGATTTTCAAAAGTATCATTTAACCGAATGCTCATTGAAAATTACGAGTATTTAGAAACCTTAAATCTCGGAACGATATTAAATTGCTGCCAGTATTAGTTATCCCTATTTTATTTGTTGCTTGATGAAACGAAAAATTAAAGATATATATGAAACTACTTATCTAGTCTTACATTGAGCAAAAATTATATTTTTTATTACTATATGGGAAAAAATGCCGAGGTTTGCAAAAAAACGAGCTATGCAATTAAATGACGTGGTGCATAAAATATTGCTATACTTTATGCACAACTTGGCTGATAGCAATTCATATTATTCATATATTAGTCATTAGTCAGTCCTATATTAGAAGATGTCTCAACTCTCAAGTGTCAAGTGTCTCCACAGAATAGTATAGATAACGAAAAGCGTCTCATATTTGCTGAAAACTACTTTATGTGTATAAGAACTCTTATATCACCGGTGGTATTTTAAACCACCTCAAACATTAGAGTCTAGAGAAAAGGAATTTATATAGATTATAAGAAGTGGATATAAGAGGATGGTTAATTTGGGGTAATATCCGGTGAATTGATCTCCAGATTTTTGGGCATATTTGGTTAAATTTTGGAGATGTGTTTGGGTTTGTGGGAAAGGAGTCATGCTCCCACTTCAACATGAAACTTTCTCCAGCAAAAGAAAGAGTCCCATGTCATCAGCTGAATTTCCCCCCAAGACAAACATCCCCAAAAAACTGTCAAAAAAGAACTCGGACTTCAGAACTCCTGATGACCCATGCACTCAGGTCATCGTAATAGACGACCACCAACAACATTTCAATGGTCGGGAACTGGAGGAGATAAAAGAACAACTCGCAACAGAAAACAAGGTAAATAAATCCCACAACTCTTGACACACATTGGAAACGTTATCAATGAAGATAAGAGTGATTATCCAATACTTTTATTTGCGGCCAATTACTCATGCACGCATTTTATTCTGTCAAAAGCTGAATTACAAATTAGTGAGGTGACGTAAATGACTGTATCTGATTATTATTATAGGGTTAGTTTTCAGACATTCATCAATTTCAAGCTTTGATTAGGATATTTAGCAGTAAAAATGTTGAGGTCACTTCTATTGACCGAGTGCCACGAGGGACGAACAACGATTTAATATAATGGACACCAATAACAATAATAATAAACCAATGATGGATTCCAAACACCGGTTTTCAGATATTGTATTTTTGTCCAGTTGAAAATGTTGAAAAGATTAAAGTAAATATGTTTATTTCTGCAGTTACAGACCATTGCCCCCGACATGTGGCTGTCGGCGGAGAAGGCGAGTGGGATGACGGGGGGTGAAGTGGAATGGCAGCTCCAGACCAACATTCGGGAAGGTCTTACATGGAAAGAGGCAGATAACCGAAGAAAAATACTGGGACACAACGAGTTTGTCGTCAACGAGGAGGATCCGTTATGGAAGAAATATGTGGAACAGTTCAAAAATCCCTTGATTTTGCTTCTTTTGGCATCCGCATTTGTTAGCGTCTGTATGAAGCAGCTAGACGACGCCGTCAGTATTACCGTCGCAATTCTTATTGTAGTTACTGTAGCTTTTATCCAAGAGTGGAGATCTGAACAATCTCTTCAGGAACTTTCGAAATTAGTTCCACCGTCGTGCAATTGGTAATTCTGTTTGATATATGTTTGGTAAATTATGTATTAATAACAATGAAAATGATTTTGAAAAATACAGTATTCGGGGAGGTGAGCTTCAAACCTTTTTAGCAAAATATCTTGTACCTGGAGATGTCGTATATCTAAATGTGGGGGACAAAGTCCCTGCAGACATCCGATTATTTGAAGCAATTGAATTGTCAATTGACGAAAGTAGCTTTACGGGCGAAACTGAGCCCTTTAAGAAAATATCTGACCCTGCAATGTATGCTAGTGATGGAACTTCTGTGAAAAATGTTGCTTTTATGGGAACCCTTGTACGCTGTGGAACCGCAAAAGTAAATATATATAAATAAATTATCCCTACGAAACTTTCATCTATAAAATGTAATGTCATGTTTTAGGGAATCGTAATTAGTACCGGTGAGAATTCAAAGTTTGGAGAGGTTTTCAAGATGATGCAAGCAGAAGAAGCCCCAAAAACGCCACTGCAAAAAAGCATGGATATTTTGGGGGCCCAGCTATCTTTTTACTCTTTTTGTATTATCGGAGTAATTGGTTTTCTTGGATGGTTGCAAGGAAAACCTTTTCTAGAAATGCTCAATATTGGGGTCAGGTATGTATGTAAATTTTGTTTCATTCCTGATTCCTTTATTTTTTGTTGAGATTTTATAATAATATTATGTCATTTATAAAAAATACAGTCTGGCAGTGGCAGCAATCCCCGAAGGACTTCCAATTGTCGTAACTGTCACATTAGCACTAGGAGTTATGCGGATGGCGAAAAGAAATGCTATTGTTAAACGACTCCCAACAGTAGAAACTTTAGGTAATTCTAGAAAGAAGCATTTTCAATATAAAAGCAAATTAAAAATTTGTTGATAATAATAAACTGTTCTATTAATATATAGGTTGTGTCAATGTTATCTGCTCGGATAAAACCGGGACACTAACGAAAAATGAAATGACTGTTACGTCACTAATTACGTCCGAAGGATGTTTTGCTGAAGTCACTGGCGTTGGATATAATCCGGTTGGAGAAATTAGAATTAGAAGTACATTTGTTGATGCTACTATTGTAAACGAATCAATTTATAAATTATTAGAGGTTAGTTGCAGTGTTGCAGTGTGTTTTTAGAATAATTTTGAATGATTTCACAATGTTATTTTTTTATAGGTTGGATATGTTTGTAACAATTCTGTGATAAACAATGGTAACTTGCGTGGTCAACCCACTGAAGGTGCTTTAGTTACGGCAGCTATGAAGGTATCAAATCAATACACAGAAACTGGTTGCAATTTGGTCCTGATCTGGCTGATCTATTGGTTTTATAACTTTTAGTTTGGAATGCATAATGTTAGAGATCAATATGTCCGACTTCAAGAATTTCCATTTAATTCGGAACAAAAATGGATGGCTGTGCGTTGCGTCCCTCGCAATAACTCCCAGGTTTACTGAATAACTAATGCTATAAAATAATAATAATTTGTTCTATATTTATTAATTATTACAATTAATTAATGAATTTAGGATGGAGAAATTTATTTTGTTAAAGGAGCCGTTGAACGTTTAATCAAGCAGTGCACTCATTATTCTGAATTTGGAGAACTCAAACCCATGAACTCGAAAAAGGAAGAGGAAATTCTCACTAATGCTTATGACTTGGGTAGACAAGGTCTCCGGGTTCTAGCAGTAGCAAAAGGACCTTCTTTTCAAGATCTGACATATATGGGGTTGGCTGGGATGCAAGACCCACCAAGGCCTTCTGTCCGAAGTTGTATTCAAACATTATTAGCTTCTGGAATTCAGGTCAAAATGTTAACTGGTGATGCTCAAGAAACAGCATTATCTATTGCGCGAATGGTTGGAATGGACATTGTTCACGGCTCTTCAATTTCTGGACCGGAAATGGATAAAATGGATGACATTATTTTGGAGCAAACAGTCCCACGAATTAATGTGTTTTATAGAGTTGCTCCTAAACATAAACTAAAAATTGTAAAGGTATGCGTACGCATAATTACAAGAATTTCAATTTTTTAAGACTTAAATTTTAAATATTCTTTCTGATAGGCACTCCAAAGTCACGGGTTCATTGTTGGGATGTCAGGGGATGGGGTTAATGATGGAGTTGCTTTGAAACGAGCAGATATCGGAATTGCTATGGGCAAAAACGGTACTGATGTTTGTAAAGAAGCTGCTGATATGATCCTTGTTGACGATGATTTCAAGACCATAGTGTAAGTATTTTAAAATCGTATTAAAAAAAAATATTATATATTTTTTTAACTTTTGTATATGCATAGTGCTGCAATTGAAGAAGGAAAGGGAATATTTTACAATATAAGAAATTTTGTCAGATTTCAATTAAGCACTAGCATAGCTGCACTTTTCCTTATTGCCTTATCCACGCTGATGGGAATTCCTAATCCTTTAAATGCTATGCAAATTTTATGGATCAATATACTGATGGATGGACCTCCAGCTCAAAGTTTAGGTGTCGAACCTGTTGGTAGCGATGTACTGAAAAAACCACCAAGAAATACTAAAGAACCAATGATTACAAAATCTTTACTTATAAATGTTGTCTTATCTGCAATGATTATAATTACTGGAACTCTGTGGGTTTTTAAACGTGAGGTATATATATATATATTTAATACACTCTTCATAATATTTGTTTTTAAAAAGTGATTTGTGAGTATTAAATATAAAATTTGCAGATGAGTGATAACATCATCACCCCAAGAGATACCACAATGACCTTTACATGTTTTGTCTTTTTTGACATGTTTAATGCTCTAAGCTGTAGATCTCAGGTAATAATAATATGATTATAATTATTTATGTTTATGAAACTGTATGATATTATATATATATTTATTAATAGGAGAAATCAATCTTGGAGATTGGCCTATTCTCAAATCGAATGTTTCTTGTGGCAGTGACGCTTTCGTTGGTTGGGCAAATGCTTGTTATTTATTTTCCACCTTTACAAGCAGTTTTTCAGACTGAAGCTTTAACTTTCACGGGTGGGTATATTTTTTGATTGCTAGAAATTGGGATGAGATATAACAACTAATTTATATAACTTATGAACAGATATACTTGGACTGGTGGCTTTAACTTCTACGGTATTTATTGTATCTGAAATCAAAAAGTTTATGG
The DNA here is from genome assembly GCA_034698145.1 of Proisotoma minuta. Lineage (NCBI taxonomy): Eukaryota > Metazoa > Arthropoda > Collembola > Entomobryomorpha > Isotomidae > Proisotoma > Proisotoma minuta. Next base: position 28,333 of record JAQIXN010000433.1, read on the forward strand.
AACGCAAAACCTCCAACAGAACGCCTGTCCCATATTATCGCCGAGACAAACTTGAAGATTTGGTCTAAAAATATTTTCAAATAACAAATTGTTGAATTTCCTATAATACATATCTTATATTCATGTTATTTTGTTGCATTTGTTTTTTTGTACACGCGTTCTTTACTTTTTTATAAAAAGGCAATAAATACATCTCCATAACAGATTGAACTACAAAAGTTATAACTTTTCACTTTATTATTCAACTTTAAAAAACTTATTAGTGAAATTGTCGTTTTGTCACTCTAATTTAATATGGCTGGACAAGCAACATGCAGCGTCGAAAGCAGCTCGCTTTTCCGGAGACTAATGAGGAGGAAATGTCGTGTGAGCAAATCGGAAGGAGAAGAAGGATCTCACCTCAAGCGAGCACTATCTACATTTGATTTGACCCTTCTCGGCGTTGGGAGTACAATTGGAATTGGAATGTATGTCTTGAGTGGAGTGATCGCAAAGACGGCTGCGGGACCCGCTGTTGTCATATCTTTTGCGATTGCGGCATGTGCTTCAGTTTTGTCCGGTATATTTATATATCCAAAGCAGAAATCAAACAATTTAAAAAATGACTTTGACCATGCATATTTGTTAGGGTTATGCTATGCAGAATTTGCAGCTCGAGTTCCTTCAGCAGGGTCGGCTTATGCATACAGGCAAAATAAAGCTTACTTTTTTCTTTATTCCAAAATACACCATTTTATTATTAAAATATAAAGCTATGCTGTCATTGGAGAACTCGTTGCATTTGTGGTTGGGTGGAATCTCTTGATCGAATATGCCATAGGTCATTGATTTATTTGCAAAAGTTGTGTTTATTGATGGAAATTTTGTTAATTCTAGGCGTGGCAAGTGTCGGGAGAGCATATTCAGTTGTGATCGATACCATAGTTGGTCGCAAAATGATTGCTGTTTTCAAAGACTGCTGCTCAATGAACGTCAGTTTTCTTGCAAGCTACTTTGACTTTTTCGGATTTTTTATTGTGGAACTAGTTGCAAGTAATTTAATTTATACAAGTGACCATTATATAAATCGGACATCAACGCTTGAACAAAGTTTTACAAACCAAAAAAATGTTTGATGTTTATACAATGGTCAAGCTGTATTATACATAAAAATATTTTTAAATGAAAGATTAACAGTAATTACATCTGTATTATTTAACATTTTAGTATTATTGACTCTGGGGGTGAAGGCATCTGCCAAGTTCAATAACACATTCACGGTATTGAATGTTTCGGTCATACTTTTTGTATTGTTTGTGGGCTCTACACTTGCAAATACAAAAAACTGGTCATTAAAGAAAGAACAAATTATGGAAGAGAATCCAGAATTAGATGAAAAAAGTGTTGGCGAAGGAGGTTTTGCGCCATTTGGTTTCGAAGGGATAATGCGTGGGGCTGCAAGGTTGGCATAAAGTTATCACTTTTTTAACATTAACATTATCTTCTCACTAAATTTTTCAACTAGTTGCTTTTACGCCTACGTCGGGTTCGATAGCATTGCAGCGTCTGCAGAAGAAGCCAAAACACCACAAAAATCTATTCCTATCGCAATAATTAGTTCGCTTTTATTTGTATTTTTGGCGTATTTTGCGACAGCGACAGTCATTACTATGATGGTCCCGTATTATGGTCAAGTAATTATATATATATATTTTTAAATCACTTGAATGTTTTGGTTACACTTTATTACTTTACAAAGGACTCGGAGGCTCCATTATCCGAAGGATTTGCTATCGTCGAGTTTCCTCCAGGAAAATGGATTGTGACCATTGGCGCATTGGCCGGTCACTCTTCTAGTTTGATATCTGCGATCTATCCAATGCCAAGAGTTTTGTATTCTATGGCGAGTGACGGCGTCATTCCGACGTTCTTGTCAAAAATACATCCAAAGTACAAGACTCCAATGATTGCAACCCTTTTCTCTGGGACATTGGCAGGTATTTGATTAAATCAATAAAAGTTTATACACTATTTTCTTCAAAAGCAATTATTTCTTATTTCGTATGACTTTTAGGGTTTGTTTCTGGAATGTTTAATCTCAGCGAGCTAATTGATATGATGTCAAGTAATAACAAAATTTATTTAATACCTGCAAATCATAAAATTTAATACTAATAACCTTTTTATTAATTCTGAAAGTTGGCACTCTTAACGCCTATACACTGGTTGCAATTTGCGTTTTGTGTTTAAAGTAACATATATTTTAATATTTTAATTAAAAAATATTTAATAAAACCAACAACTTTTCTAGATATCGTCGTGGTACAGATCTGAATGACCAACAGAATGACGAAGATAGCAAATTAAATCCCGTTAGTTGTTGGGGTCAAATATTTAATTGTTCTAAACTAACAAAGCCAAATAGAGCGTCCTCAAAATATTCAGACTCTGCAATCTTATTATATGGTAATACTTGTTTTTTTCCCCTTATTTTTATAATGCCAAGTTAATGTTTCGTTTACAGGAGTGGTCACAATTTTATTTTGCATCACTGCAGTACACGGGCATGAAGAAATTGTAAATCTCAACCCTTTTGTGATATCCCTTTTGAGCATTTTGGGGGCCACAATGGGATTTATCCTCTTGTCCCTTTCGTTTCAACCTGTGGATGACACCATTTTGCATTTCAAGGTGCCTCTTGTAAGTGTCGAAATTTAAATGCCATCGATAGGATTTATTTGCATTTTCTGTTTATTTTAGGTGCCCTGGCTACCTGGAGTCTCCGTGTTGATTAATATATATTTAATGATGAAGCTAACTTGGCTAACTTGGTGTCGCTTCGGCATTTGGATGATTCTTGGATTTATTATTTACGGCACATGTCTATGCAATGGAACCACAAACAAATCCTACCAAGAATATCAAAACAATGAAGCGATGGTCATGGCTCGAAACCGAAACAAAACGTTGGAAGCTGGGGACAAAGAAGTGGAAATTAGTTCCGAAACAGAAATCACAGCAGCAGCTTCAACAATCTCGACTTAATCTAAATATGTAAAATTTAGATTGTAAATGCAAATATGAAAAAATATTGGATGTGAAATAGTAAATTTTTTATCAAAATCATTGTTGCTATTTATCATTGTCTAGCTCTAATTTACATTTTTCAAATCCAATTTTGAATTCTTCGTTTTCTGGTGAAATTTTAATCGCTTTTGACAAATCTTTTGCAGCTTTTAGAAAATATCCTACAAAAAATAAGAAATGCTATGATATTTCGGCTTTGATTTAAACTATTTTAAAAATTTAAACTAGTGATTACCCATTCTGTAGAAAATTGTTCCTCGATTATAATAAGAGCTAGATAAATTAGGGTCAAATTCTAAAGCCTTGTCGTAATCTTCAACAGCACCATCAAAATCCACCTCCAAATATTTTATTTGTCCTCGATTGTTAAATGCCAATCCAATGTCTTTTTTCAAATTCTCGTTTTCAAACTATTTGCACGTTTTCAAACAAATGAAAGTTTTATTCCTGAAACGCGTCAATGATTACCTGATTTGCATCCATGTTAAAAACGTCAGATTTGCCCCCGTTTGTCATGATAAGCCACGCTGTGTAAAGTTTTCTTGCTTTTTTGAATTCTCGGTTATCTTTTAACTTGATTTCCGAGTTAATAATTTGTTGGAGTTCCTTTGAAATGGTTGCATCCTTGGATTTTGAAGTTTCCATTTTTTCATGAAGCTTTTGTTGTTGTGCCCCTGGTTGATGAGGACACAGATGTTGGCAACATCGTGTTGCCCGGTTCATCAAGAAGTTTTGACACTTCCTTCCACCAATTTCTCAAACGTGTCAATTCACTTTCTCATCCATATCTACGATCATTAACAATGAGTACTTAATTGAGCTAGTCACAGATTTTATCTGCCAGACCAACACTATTAGTTATTATAGTTGACCTAGTCCCTTTGTCGATTAGACCGGTCGCAACAATGCCCAAGTTTTCGTGGTCATTGTTGTTCAGTGGGTTGTTTACAGCATATGTACTACATTCGATATACTCGATCGTGACCATTTATATTCCGCCGTCATGTGGCGATGACCACTGCCTCAAATCCTTTTTAGCGGACAGGCCAAAACTTCAACTGATCATTGCCACCACACACAAAGAGGAATTTAGGTCATGGAAAGAGCTGACCCTTGTTGACCAATGGATGCCCTTCGACTATACTGCAGAATCAATCGTCAAGTAAAAGCTCACAGCTTTAGACTCTTTATCCAAATAATTTGATTGTTTTTTTTCAAATTCTGAATAGGAATTTAACGATTCGTTTGCCTAAAGAGACGAGAAACAATGGGACACTTCATATATATGCTTTTGCAGCCCCGATGCCTCGATCTCCGGAAGAGAAGCGGAATTGGGACACGTCGTTAACGGGTCGATCTACTATCATGGCTTATTTCAAACTCACCCAATTTCTTGTACCAGAAGCAGAAACTTTTAACCTTCTAAAGAGTAACAGTGATAAGGAGGAGGAAAAGGTTAAAAAATCATGAGAGACAATCTCCAGTCCTTTTTTAAAGATTTCTTCCATTATATACTTTTGCAGGTTGTAGATGAGGGTAAAGGTACTGGTAGTAGTGCCAAGCAGGACAAACGGCTACCAATCGCTCACATTGCAAAGAAGCTAAGACTCACCATGCTCACAGAACCTTTGGTGTTGCCTTCGAAAGACTTGCCACAAGATTTTTCTGGCATAATAAGATTGATCTCATCTGACACTTACTTGCCCCCAATGAGATTCGATAGATTTAACAGCAGAATCGCAGACTTTTATAAGATAAACTCAACTGATGACAGTATTCAACTCGAATTAGAATTCTCGTCATCTTCAATTGGAAACATTAGGTATCAATTATAATATCAGTTCAAGGAAAAATTTTTATATGCAGGTCGTTTGACAAACAAATTATTTGGTTAAATTTAGAATGGCAGCCCAATTTCAAGCAGCAATGGACACGATGGTTGCAATTGGTTTCACTGAAAAAGATTTGGATGAAATTAAAGGAATTTTTGCTGGAACAAATAAATACCTGCTCGCTCTTACATTGTTTGTTGCTTCAATGCACGTATGAGAAAATATATTTTAAGATATATATGTTTTGAAATGAATGTCATTCATTATATATTATGTTTGTAGATGCTATTTGATTTTCTGGCATTCAAAAATGATATCATATACTGGAAACGTCGAAAGAGTACTGCCGGTTTATCATTTCGGACGATCGTTTGGAGATGCTTCAGTCAAATGGTTGTATTCTTGTATCTCTTTGAAGAGAAATCAAGTATGCTCGTCATCATTCCTGCTGGAATAGGTTCCATCATTGAGGTATTGGTATTGGTACTCTGGGATTTATAAATTATGATCATTTAACACCAATTGTTTAGTTTTGGAAAGTGACTAAAGCCATGAAGATAACAATTTCTTTAACAAGGGGTCTGCCTCGGTTCAAGTTTGGAAAATTTAGTGAATCTGAAATGGCAACAGCCAAGCATGACGTGGAAAGTATGCGCTATCTTTCATATCTTCTCTACCCATTGTGTCTTGGTGGGGCAGTATATTCTCTTCTATACACCCCCCACAAAAGGTAAAGTTTTTAATGCTTGTTGTAGCAATTCAACTGTCAACTAATTTTTCTTGAATGCGTGTCATTATGTTTTTTGTAGTTGGTACTCATGGACCGTTCAAAGTCTTGTAAATGGAGTGTATGCCTTTGGATTTCTTTTTATGCTCCCTCAGTTGTTCATTAACTATCGACTTAAATCAGTAGCACACTTGCCATGGCGTGCGTTCATGTACAAGGTAAATTTTCAAATGAGTCTAATCAAAATATTATTTCATTAATACAGCATTGAATTATTGACAGGCATTTAATACTTTCATCGATGATATATTTGCGTTCATCATAACGCTACCAACAGCTCACCGATTGGCTTGCTTTAGAGATGACATCGTTTTTATCATCTACCTTTATCAGCGATGGTATATTTATTTTAAGTATACTGTCATTTTTGTTGTTGACAAATGTATGTTTGAAGGCTTTATCCTGTTGACAAATCTCGTATTGATGCCGGAGGAGATGTCGAGTACGAAGCAGAAGAAGAACCAAAAAAGACAAAATAACAAAATTTTGTTGGAATGCTACTGGTGCATAACTCCAAATCTACAATAAACTACAAATAACCAGGATTTTGTAATAAGAAATGAAAATTACAAGTGAATTCAAGTTTATTTGAACAACTTCAAAATTGTTATTCAACTTTTATTTATTTGTAACATTATATTTATATCTTGTATGCATTAAAAGCTGATGGTATCACGTTCATTCCCAACAAAGCATCTACAAATTGATATTTTTCGGTTTAGTGTGTGAAGTAATCAACCAGTATCAGGGAGAGCTAAAATTAAAGTTTATATAGTCCTTTAAAAATAAGGTTGCTGTATTCTTCTTGTGGCAGACGCAATAAATATTTTATTGTTAAATCCACATTTATTTAGGGAGTTGTACTTTTCTTAAAACTAAATTTTGGTGCCCAGATATTGGAAATTTTGGATTTTTTTTTGCTTTGGGAGAAAGTCTAATTAAAGTTCAAGGTATAGAGTCAATTTTGATACGTTTTTGTTTTCACAAGCTTCGAGGTCTCACAGCTTATTTGTTGGCCGTGATTATTAAACTTGTTTTTTTAAAAAATGTCAGGACATTAAAAATCTAAAAATGCAAAAGGGATAGACATTAAGTTTTGATACCAGCAACCATATTTTATGGAAATACAAATGTGATATAATGTTTAAATCATACTTGTATAACTCTTATTACCTAATTAGCTAGAGCTAAAAATTATGATAGCAATCATTTCCCTTCTTATAATAAGTATATAATTCTTTCACAATTTATCATATTCACTTGTCAGGTAACTTTTAAAACACTGGAACAAAGTTGCAGTCCAGCAGTCTAATAATAGTTGTTGTATAATGTACTTTATGTAGGTACTTCTAAAAACTAAAAGTAAAATTCATTTCGTCTGTTGTTGACGGCGAGATGTCCATTATTTCCATTAGTCTATTCACTATTCTGTGGTTTATAATAATAAGTGCCTAGAGATACGCGTGTTTACTCTGTCACCAAATCCATTTAACCGAAATGACCTTTGTCATGTTGAATTATATTCAAATGAAGGTCTCTGCTTCAAATCTGTGTTCAAGCTTCCTCTGAAGCTGGTTCTTCTTGTTGTTGTTCTGTTGCTGCGGCTTCTTCAGTTGACGAACAGCTTTTAAGTTTGGCATTTTCTCTCTCTGAAAATAGAAACAAAATGCACATGTAACGCAAAGATAAGTGAAAGCTTTCACCCTAAATGGAAATAGATTGCTAGGTTTTGGGATTATGAGCAAAGTGGGATGGAAGTATATATGAGGGAGTAGTATTGGATAACTTTAAAGAAAAAAAACCTGAGACGACACAAATCATGTCAATTTTACACTGCCAATCCAAAGTCTTTTGTCTTTTATTTATTTAAGGCATTTTTTTCCTTTTAAGGAAGTAGGCAACCCCAAGAAATTGAGTTTATTCTTTCTTATTTTCTTTCTCGTGGATGTAAAAAGAGAGAGAAAGGTGAATCAAAGTGAAACAAAAGTATCAGATGACATGAAATGACGGACACGAAAAAATAATTTCTTTTGCTGTACAAAGTGAAAGGGGAATTTTCCCCTCTGTAGTCAAAGTCATTTCCGATCCAATTGAGTTGGCCAAGAAGGAAGACGAAGTGGAGGAGGAAAGTTCACACAGAGTTAACGTCTTCGTGTGAGAAGGAAATAAAGAGGAGGTGGAGGAAATAAATGACTTTTGCTCAAAAATTGGCATGTATGAGATTCCGATGGTGAAAGAGAAAGTCCGGCCAAACCCACACCTTCACCCCAAAGTTAACCCACAATACAACTAAAGGAATAACAAAAGCTCCCCAGAGACTTGTATTTCTTCTCCCAATAACTCATTATTCCTTCTCGGGTCTAATTGTAGAATAATGACAATGACATCCTAATGTGGAATAAATTGTAGGCAGGATATTTGCAACAATGCCAGCAAATAAATGAGTAAAATGACAGAAGTTTGACACAATAAGCTCAACAATATAATTTATGGAATGTCCTTCGATGGCTTCGACGTCTTTCACTCTTATTCATTTTCCACTTTTCCATTCAACGAGAGCTTAAGGAAAGTGAAAAATGTCAGATCAATCTTTTTGTTTCACCACATGTCGGCAAAATCAATTTGAATTTAAAAGCAACTTCGTCACTCGCATTTCATTTCAGACATTGTATGTTTACCCAAGAAAAGCTCTTTTGTTTTCTCGGGATTTCAATGAGTTGTCGATAAAACTAAAAGATGTTTCTAAAATTATTTCTATTTTCCTTTCTTTGCGTGTTGATTTTGTGTTAGATGTGTATACCAAACCTTTTGTTTCTATTGTATTAGTATGAGGGCTGTAAAACTGCCATTGTTTCTATTGATGCGAGTTTATTTATCACCAGTTTTTTTTTCTTGGCATCCGCATTTTTAGCCCGAGTCAGGGCTAATGTAACCATAGTGTCCGTCTGTCCGTCTGGGATAGGATAGGGCTTATCCGATCGCTCCCAAAATTTGCACAGTTGTTTTACTACCCAATAGGGAGGCAGAGTTCGAAGATGGGCAAAATCGGGCAAACCGTTTAAAAGTGGTGGTGGGGGTAGGAAAATTATATAATAGGTGGAAACCGAAAAGACCAAAATTCGACCAAATTTTATCTAAGTTGATTTATATCGAAGCTTTGGATCAAGAGCTACTTATGCAACCTAAATTCACAAAAAAAATATTCAAATTGGACGAAGAAAACGCTTGTGAACAACCTGTAACATGGAAACCAGTCAATTCTTGGTCCTGTACAATTTTTTATGGGTTTATAATATGTTTTGAGATGACATAGCCAATAATCAGAACATTGAGAACCCAACGTTTGATTGCCTATAATAAGTAACGACTATTCAACATATGTTTAATATGACTATTTATTATTCAAAATTAATCAAAATTTTTGATGATTAGGTTAGTTTGGGTTAGATTAGAGGAAAAAAATTACACTAATGGAGATACAAATTCCTGACTCGAGCTACACTGCTCTGAAGATTTTTATCCAACTTTTCTAGTAGTTTTGTGACAATGCCAACTATTCTATACCATGGCGAATTTCAATTATTGTTTTTTTATTGTTTCTACATTAACCCGTCATCCCCTGTTTCTACATTTTCTTGAATTTTAAGTAAATTACGTGTCGTGTATAGTTTCTGGATTAAATATGCCATATTTAATATGGCATAGTCAAACCACGGACCTAAGACCTAATTGTCCAAACCCTTGGCCAGTGGTAGAGATTGACGTTGGCAATGTTGGCATTCCAGATTAAATAAGATGGAGAAACTAACATGTTTTAGTGGTGCAAGTGTCTGGGTGAAAATTAATGATCATCACTCGAACTTTCTCCCCTAATGATTTCCCAGCCAACCCAACTTTTGATCTGTGCAACCTGTTCCTATTTTTTATATAATAAAATTACTTAAAAACAAAATAATTATTTCTTATAGTAGTACACATTGTTGTTTTTCATGAGAGAATCGAAACCATCTATTTTATTTCACTTTCAATTATGTATGAACGAACCAAGTAAAAGCAATGCAATAAGATATTTAATGTAAACAAAGTAAATGTCAGCGTTGTCTGTCATTCATGAGTCATAATGAGAAAACGGTGACGTAGATTTTCAAATCTCAATTTTCTCAACTACACACAGTATAGAAGCATTTGATACAACTCAACTCACTTCCTTTTAAATCAAAACTAAATTTGATAATGTTATTTTTTCGTTCTTTTTTTAGCCCGAGTCATGGCTTATGTGACCATCGTGCCCGTCTGTCTGGGACACAATAGGATCCAAATGGCTTATCCATTCGTTTCCAAATTTTGCACTTGTTCTACTACCCAATAGGAAGGCCGAGTTCAAAAATGGGCAAAATCGGTCAAACGGGTTAGAAATGGTGGGGGTATGAAAATTTCTTATAGGGTGGAAATCTGAAAAACCAAATTTCGACCGAATTTAATTGAAAATGGTTTAGAACGGTGCTTTGGGTCTATAATTACTTATTCAAACTCATTTCATGGAAAATATTCAAACGGGGACATGAAATCGCAAAAAATGTGGTATGGCAACAAATACACGATGGTTACTATGTAACCATCCCTGACTCGGACTAAAACAAGACACACTTAAGTAAATTCCAATACCCCAAAGACCTAGAAAATTCTCGAGTCTAAAAAAGGTTAAAACAGCTTTGATGTCAATATAAAGAGAAAGAAAATGCAAAATGTTGAATCTTTTGAAAGGGAAATAAAAAGAAATGCAAACAAATAATGAAACCTTTCACAGACAGGCCAACCCTTGTCTTGTCAACATTTATATAAAAAATTCTTAAAGATGGGAAACAAGTTGAAATGGGGCTATTTTTTTCTTAAAAAATAACCATGATTTGATTTCTCTAGCTTTTTCTATTAGCCTTGTTCCCTGTTTTGGGTGAATTATTTTAAACTAACGTATGACACGCAAAAATGGAGATAGATGATATGTAAAATTTTATCTTTAACTCTTTTAGAATACCTTTTAGCTACAAAACCTTATTCAGAAAAAAAAGAAAAGGAACTACTCACTTAAACTATCATTTTATTGCCCTTTGTCACGCTCTTTTAATGTGTTGGAATTAAATAGTGTATGTATTTTGCAAATGAGAAATTACGCAAAATGTTGTGGCATGTCCAAGGCCCTTTTCAATTTGTTTTCCTCTGCTATGCTTTAAATAAATAAATATATATCTTGATA